>JAUMGZ010190377.1:0-13287 GCA_032359645.1 Pododesmus macrochisma
AGTGACCCTAGGATCAAAAATATTCAAATGCCAATCCAGATGGACGTTAAGGCCCCATGGGCCTCTTGTTTTTAATCTTAAAGAATTTGAATCATGGCATCTAACTGATGCAAATTTCTTAACCCAATTTGTAACCCACACAATTTTAGGTTGGTTGTCCCACATTTTTATTACAGTTCATTGGAGTCCAAATTCAATTTGAACAAATCTGATTTCCCTTCCCCTAAGGATACTTCCTACCAAGTTTGGATGAATTTGATCCAGAATGGTTTTGGAGAAAAATTGTCGAAAATGTGACAAGTTTACGATGGACGGATGGGATTTGTATGAGAAAAGTCCACCTTAGGCTAGATGGATTAAAACATTGAAAATGAAGTGTCCCACAAAGCAAAAAAGCAATAATTGATAACTAGATTAATGTGCAGACAAAGTTTCTTGAAGTTTTTTGTAAGTTTTGGTGATATGTTCTGGAAATGGTAAATTTAGCAAGTTTTTGCTGTTTGTTTCCATGGTAACAGGAAAAATATTGACAATGAAAATTCCTGCATAGCAAAAACACTACTCATCCACTAGGTTGATATGCTTATAGAGTTTTGTGACATTTTCTTGAGTGGTTTTGGAGATATGCTCTAGAAACAGTAAATTTAGCAATTTTGGCCATTTGTTTCCATGGTAACAGAAATAAATATTGAAAATGAAAACTTCTGCATAGCAGAAGGCTCTACTAGACTACTAGATTAATATGCATGCATAGTTTGGAGAAGTTTTCTTGAACAGTTGTATAGATATGTGCTATGGAAATACTTGGGAGTGAGGGATGGACATAACCTGTTTGTATATCCCCGCCAACTTTATTGGGCAGGGGGGGATAACTATGGGTATCATTGTCTGGCAAAATCTTGCCACTAGATTTTTTAGTCCACCTGGACTAAGTGTAAGTGGACACAATTTTGAAGAGTATCATATTAGGATTCAAATTATGAAATAACATGCCTAGATGTGTTTGGATCATACCCGAAAAGATTTTTGAAAATCATGTACAATTTATCTCTCGGGGAGCCTAGCTAACATTTGACACTATGTGGATTCTACGTTGAAAAGTTATGGAAGACCAACGACAGTGGACAAGTTTTGTTGGCAATAACTGACCATGGGCAAATAAGTGCCACCAAACCAAGCAGAATTCGAATGCTAAATTGTTCTTGTTTAAATCGGGCAAAACAAACAAAGATTAACGTTAAAACATTCACTGATGTCAGATAAACCTTTGTACAGAAGTGACACAATGTTAACATACATACAGTAGGACAGACAATGTGACAACATAATATGAACCACCAAATTTTTGGTAGGCGTAGGAAAAATTACTTAAGATATCGCTCAACTTCAATATTCTTTAATATTTTTTTTCAACAATCCTTTAATGCATATAACAACCATGTTAAAATGACACATGAAAACTGTGATATATGTATAGTGAATAAGTAGAACATTGTGAAATAAAAATATAACTCTGAAAAACATATCACATTATAGACATTCAATTATATAGCATATTGTTCTTTGTTAAAAAGTTCTACTTAACCATAGTAACAAGTCGCTGTGTTGTACATGTCCATTTATTTTCATTTCAATAGACAATTTTCTTCTACATGTGCATTTACAACAAAGATATTTCTCTGTCTTACACAACCAGTGGGATAGATTAGTTCAGTACTACTATATGTCACATTACTGGACATAGGGATGTACTACTGTAATAACAATAAGTGATATCAAAGTATCAGAAAATGAAACAAGACTAAACTTATCTAAATATTATGCTTTTTAAAGTATAAACATATTCGTTCAATAAAATAGTGAATATTTTACCAATTATGTGTATAATATACACTTAAGGAGACACATCAGTAGTACATGTAAATATAAGGAGACAGTTAATTTCATGGTACACTAAATGACTCAAGACAGTTTGAAAGTACATGTACACTTAATGTGACAGTTTAGCAATACATGTACACTTAATGAGACAGTTTAACAGTACATGTAAACTTAATGAGACAATTTAGCAGAATATGTAAAGATAATGAGACAGTTTAGCAGTACATGTAAAGTTAATGAGACATTTAGGCAGTACATGTAAAGTTAATGAGACAGTTTGGCAGTACATGTAAAGTTAATGAGACAGTTGAGCAGTACATGTAAAGTTAATGAGACAGTTAAGCAGTACATGTAAAGTTAATGAGACAGTTTAGCAGTACATGTAAACTTTATGAGACAGTTAAGCAGTACATGTTAAGTTAATGAGACAATTTAGCAGTACATGTAAAGTTAATGAGACAGTTTAGCAGTACATGTAAAGTTAATGAGACAGTTTAGCAGTACATGTACACTTAATGAGACAGTTTAGCAGTATATGTAAAGTTAATGAGACAATTTAGCAGTACATGCAAAACTTAATGAGACAGTTTAGCAGTACATGTACACTTCATGGGACAATTTACTAGTATAATCTAAAAAAAATTCTTGGCACATAAAACTTAACATATGTAACGGACACATGTAGTACACAAAGCATTCAATCAAACAATGGACATTGTATTTTAAACAATAATAATAATAATAATACCATTTAAATTGAAATATAATGATGGTCACTCACTGCTTAGAAAGAAAAACAAAAGCAGCTACCGGTATATATATTGGCAAAGTATTGCATGGCATGATCATACAATAAATATTATAATTATGGTCATTCACTGCTTATATAAAAAAAAAATATTGGCAAGATCATACACAACACAATTTAATTCATATATTATGCTCTTGGAATTTATATGAGTATTTTTTTAATATAAAATGTGATAAAACTTAAGTGAACTATCGAAGAAGAAATTTTTTTTTTTTATCATTTTACTGTATCAGAAAATAATAATAAATGACAAACTGATATTATTCTATATAACCGCTCAGTTATAAACAAAATGATGGTTTTTAATTACAATAAGTGTCGAGTACTGTTTAGGAATGCAGGACTCACCATTAGGAATGATCACCACACTTACATCTTCTTATAGTAAACATTCAAGAATCAAAACTGTTTTTGCGAATCAATCTTACTTTATTAGCATTATTTTGTGAGTGTTCAAATAAAATGAGTTTCCATACACCAATCTGTATCACATTAGATTGAGTTTATGACTAGTCAAGTATATTATTAGTTACACAGTGTGTTAGTGACGTAATATGGTATATACACACGGTCAGTATATTCATATCTGGCGATCACACACGGTCAGTATATTCATATCTGGCGATCACACACGGTCAGTATATTCATATCTGGCGAGCGCAGCTTGAGCCGGATATTCATTTTACTGACCATTTATATACCATATTATGTCACAAACACATTGTGTAACAAATATATCTTACCCACTACCCTTTTTACTTTGAAAATAACGATTTAAAAAATGAAAGTTTTCATTGTAACTTCAACAAATTTAAGAAAGAGGGGAGATCACTCTGTCAGAAACCTTGTATTGTTTACAGTAGACTGGCGACAAGGGCGATAATTAGAACAGGCCAAGGCGCATGCATGTATACACAGTCAAAAACTCACGGTGCATGGAAAATACACCGTCAACATGTGGTGCTTCTAATCCAATCACTATCTCAGAAATTTGTAGGAGGTAAGATATAAGAATATATTGGTATCAGGAAAC
The DNA here is from genome assembly GCA_032359645.1 of Pododesmus macrochisma. NCBI lineage: Eukaryota > Metazoa > Mollusca > Bivalvia > Pectinida > Anomiidae > Pododesmus > Pododesmus macrochisma. The sequence goes on from JAUMGZ010190377.1 coordinate 3,726, forward strand.
CATTGTTACCTGATCTATAGTTATACAGCTTATATGGCAAGTTATCAACTTCAAATTGTAAAATTCTCAAATGCAGTATACATAGTTGATACATGCTTACATAAAAATATTCCCCAGATAGTGAAAATATTGCATAGCAACAAACAATGCTGTTAGAAATATTAAAAGAACATCTTTACTCGGTGGACTTTCACAAAGTATGAGATGCTTAACGGAAAACGTGTATTCTTATAATGATTCTAATATCTTTTGAAAACATTTAAAAAAAATTATTCTACACAGACTCTTTGAGTAAACGTAATTATTCCTACATCTTTATTATTATTATTATGTCAAAGGCATTATTATATTGTGATGTCATCTTATATTCAACAAACAAAGTTATTAGAATTGCTAAATGATGTGAACACATACAACCTGTTTTGTGAATTTCATGTGAAATATTACTCATGTGAAAGATCTCGTGTGAATTTCACATGAACTTAGAAAACAGTTTCACCTTCAATCCTTAAAATTCTTTTTTCAAATAGTGTTTTCAGTGAATTTCACATGAAAACAACACTAAAGTGAATTATGTGTTAGTAAATATAAACGTGAAGTTCACATGCCTATTTATCCAAAGAAAAATCTATTTTATCCAAAAACAAGAGGCTCACTGAGCCTTAACTTTTATTTGGTTACAGCAGCCCTTTAATTACATTTGGACATATCAGACCTATAGTTTAATATTGTTTTATACAAAGGTTAGGCAATTTGAGACCAACAATCACGCTTTTAACTCGTACAAAATATCACACATGAGGAACATCTAATGGATATGTTTAAGCATTCACAGAATCAACTGTACAATAGATATGTAACAATAATCACACGGTAATCATACCCTTCTATGTACATGTTCTCAATGGTATTATGCATATATATTTTTGGTGGAATGTGCAATGCAATATACAACTATTGTATTCAAATTTGCATAAAAAACATTAGCAAACATCAAAAAGCAACAAGTAAAAAACTCTTGCATGATTTTGTTTAACTGAAGATTGTTGTGACTATACAAGTTTTTTCCTCCATGCCAAGAAAGAAATTGAAGACTGGAGAGTGGTGTCAGACTTGATAAGAACATTACGCAATATGACTGTCTGTACCGTAGTCAGATTTGGTATTGTAAACAGTTGGTACATGTACAGGAGTTTGATGTGGTATCAGTATAAATATATAATGCAAAAGGTCAAATAAGTACCCGTTTCCTACCGGCATGTAAAAAAACTTTGAGATAGAAAGGAATTATTTATATTTGTTTTACTTTTTTTATGTATATATTGAAACTTTATGTCAAGTTCTTTGGTATATAACACATTTCATATTACATTTGTATGTTTATCTGCTATGACAAATCACTTTTTACTTTTAAGTCGCAGGACAGAAAACATTAAGACATGTGTTTCATGGAAAGTTTATAAATTTACAGTATTTCAGATTCAGCCACATTAAGCAATACCAGTTGATCAATTTTTACTTTGATGTTACATAAATCTTCTGTTTATCATGTAACCTGTATTGTTGAGAACACATTATAAAAAAAATACCTGACAATCAGTGTGCATATGCAATGTAATAACCAGGAAAATTTGAACGATTTTTCTACAAGTTCTTGCATTAACAATGATTTTGTTCCTCATCTTCTTCTAAAGTTTCTAGTACTGAAGTATTTGTCAGACTACTTGGTTTGGTTTGACTGTCTGTTTCTGCTTTGATAGTCTCTAGTTCTATTTCATTTTTATTTCCCTTTGATGGAGTTGTCTCCCCTCCGGGATGAACAGAATTTTCGTCCTTTTCTTGAATGGAATTATTAGTTGTCACCTCATCTATGGCACTCAGAGAGCTGGACATACCATGTTTTCTATGAGCACCCGTCACTTCACCAAGAGGTGAGGTTTTATCCTCTCCATGATGAACACCTTGAAGTGTAGTTTCATCTAATGACTTTGTCTTCAAAAATCTTGCTCTTTTTTTTATGTTGTGTCTGTTTTGAGACACATTTCTATTATCCTTTGGGCTATGTAGCTTCTGTTGATTTTTCTGTCCCTCTTTGGTAGGAGAACCATGATGGGATGATCCACTGCTAGGAGATAGGTCTTCATCTTCTTGTTCTTCTATTATATCAAATTGAAATTGTGGCTTCAGGGGGCTACCCCCTGGAACTGGACTACGAGACCCCTTCTTAAGATGAGCTACATCTCCCCTCTCATGGTCATCAACACTCTTCGCCCTTGCCTTTTTAAATAAATGTCTTCTACTAGCAGAATCTGTGGGTGACTCCACAGACTTTGATGCATCACCAACGCGAAATGGTACTTGACCAGCTAAATGTAGACCACTGAAGTCTGAAGGTGACCTTTCTCTCTTAAAGCGAGGCTGAGTCTCTGGAACAGCTAGACTCAGTCTACGTCTGTAATTGTTAGCAACAGTTCCTGCATCAATACTTTTTCTGGGTTGATTATTAAAGTTTGGTATGTTGATATTGAGTTCTGATGTGCGTGGAGTTTCGTTTATCTGTTGTAGTACACATCTGGACATACGACGTGTTCGTAGCTGCTTCTCCTGTAGGTACTTTAGCAGATCAACCTCGCTGTCATTCTTCAAATTTTTGTCCAGTTTCTTATGTGGCTGTAAGGAACAGAGTAAAACACATTTAACACACAATACAACTAGGAAAAATGTTTGTGAAACATGCCTCTGTATAGGAGCAGTCAAAATTTATACTTTAAAAGATGACCTTGACCTGTGACTTTAGCTTTAGAAAGTCAAAGGTAAACGCTTAATTATGATGACCAAAACCATAGTCATCATGGGGCTTCAAATTATGGAAGAATGGGGCAGTGATATGGTACTATAAAAAGCTACTTATAAATATATGTAGATATATAAAATAATTAGAATAGTCCCTGTTATATACCATCTGTGATGGCTAGTACGTCTCCATGAGAACCACTGTTTTTAGTGTGGCCATGTTAATTATTTTGATTGAGAGAAAGAAGGAACACTAATTGGTCATCACACTGTGTTATCTTTCATATTTCTTTAACATCCCTTAATTTCTGTGCAAGATTTAACAACTATTAATGTCTGTCAGTTGATGCCATAGTGGACTACGGTAGTTATATTAGTCTGGACTGTCATAAATAAATGTTACTTTTCTATACAAGGGTTTTATTCCCTACTTGTGTCAATATATTTCTAATGACCCCAAAATTGTAAGTGTGTTAAATTTTATCCATGAACTAAAAATTAAACTTGAACAAACTATTCTGATGAGAGTCATTTTTAAACATATAACAAACTTACATCAATTCGTAGTGGGGTGAGCATCTTTCTGAGATCTTTTGCGGTTGGGTTTTCAATAGACTTTGATTCCCTTCGTTTTTTGAATGCTGGAAATAATGACTTCCTTGTATTTACATGTATGTTGGCCTCAACTGAAACGAGAACATATTGCTGCATTTTATATTCAATGTTGTATGTTATAGAGCGGTTCTTTGAGATCACTGATGTATTTCTATATATGTCAACTTCAACTTATATCAATCCTTCTATGATCTAATTAGTACTATGTGTAAGTATATTTTCATTATAGAACAGCAAATATATATATATATACCAAAATATATACGAGGTAACTTTGTCTTCTAAGATAATAAACAGAGTGTATAGTCTTTGTCACATTTCATTTCTAAATTTTAGAGCTTATGTTATTATGTTATCATGTATACCGACTCTAAATAAATATTTGTCATTGTCATTTGTCAGTGTGCATAAAACATTTATTGCTTCTGTCAAAAACAAAGCTGAACAATTGTATTTTGCTTTTAAGTTAAATGAGAGCTTGATGGTTTATCCCCCAAAGATATCAAATTTGACATGTTTTAATTGTTTCTAAACAAAGAATATCAGATATTGCAAGCAATGTATAAATTGAACGATAACTTCTTTCCTGAAAAAACCAATTCACTGAAGAAACAAATTCATGCATTTATTTAATTTTTTTAGTAACTATCACCTTGACCTTAATATCTCAATTCTCCAATATTCTTTTCCTAACAGGAAACAACATACACAGTTGGACTTGAATCCAACCAATGTAGCTAAAGCTATTACAAGGAAATCTGCTCCAATACATTTTTTAATATAATTATCTTAAGCAAAGTTAACTTGATCACAACACCATAAGTTTTTTGTCCTTTCTTAATTAAAGGAACCAAGGATACAACCCTTCCCTTTTCTCAACACCTTATCCTTGTAGGATTTTTTGAGTGCCTTGACTGACTGGAGCTCATGTTCTTGATAAGGTTACCCAAGTCAGACAGGTTGAAAGGTAGAGGCATGTCATTCAGAGGGAATGCTAAGCTGGCAGTCCTGTGTACAGGAATTCTAAACCCCATGACAATAAGAGTAGGGGGTAAAGTTGTTACCCTCTTATTTTATTCTCTGCCTACTACTTTTCTTGTTGTCACTTCTAATCCTGTCAAATTTATCACTTGTTTTTTTCCCTTTGATCTATTGCCACAATATCAATAAAAGATTTGGAAGTGATGTTTGACCCGAATAAGCAAACAATTGAATCCAACCTAGAAACTACCAATTTTGTTTACAAGTACATATTTCTATTTTTAATTACAATGACCTTGACCTTCAATATTTGCAAACTAAAAGTCAATAGGATTAATTATTTCCTGATTGGGTATCCATATTAGGAAGTACAAAAGAAACCTATTGATGTTGGGCATAGGTGAAGGTCTCTGTTACTGAAAATAAAAAATATGTTCTTGAGTTTGTTTCTGTGCAATATTTTTTAGATCTATTATTTGGATTCAAGCCAAATCGGAGCAAAGTTAAAGGAGAGAGAAAACACATTCAAGTGCAGGGTACATGTTTTCTTTAATTTACCTTCTCTTTGACCTATGTATCTCCAAATCAATAAATTTCTTCCTTTCCAAAGATGGGACCAACATATTAAGTTTTGATTAATTCTTATCATGAAACTCAAGATATTATATGGGAATGCACATGTCTACAGACAGACAGTTTGGACACCACCACAACTCACTGGCCCCAATCTACTTTGGTAATTGGATGATTTTGTAAGCTTCATTTTAAACATTACACCTATACCATACACCAATCAAATCTTAGCCCTGAAACCAACTTTATGTAGGGGTTGTGGGGCTTTCCAGTTTTAATATTAAATCAGTCATGCCATTCTTCATAGATTATTAAGTCAAAGATTATCATCATTAAGCACAATAACTAATTCCAGTAAAACTAAAAAATATTCTTAAAAAATTAGTGTCTTTAGACTTTTTTTTTAAATCATGTCACACATAAAACAATTAATTATAAGTATTTTATGTCACACATAAAACAATTAGAAGTATTTTTAATTAACACTTTATCTTCAAACAATTTATATAGAAATCTCATGGTCAAATTCATGCATTACAATTCTTTGTTTCAATAGTAAACAAGCGTAGAATGAATGAGTTTAAAGCATCACTGTAAGGCTATTAACATCAATCAATTAACTGCAATGCCTCAAGCTGTTTTACTCACCTTCATCTATTTTCTCTTTTTCACCTTTTTGTAATGAATTTTCCAAACTTTATCAAAATGTTTTCTTTTATTAAACTTCTTTACATTTCTTATACAACAAAGTTTTAATACAGATACAATGTAGTTCTCTGATCAAACACAACATAAGGCACATTAATTGAGTTTGTTATCCTTACTTTCAAAACCTTACATATGAAATTTGATATAAAAAGGGAATTTTGCTGCTATCTGCCTTGCCTTGAAATCTTAAGATAGTTAAGAGTCTGACAGCAATTTTCATTGAAGTCTTTTCATTTTTAACTATGATAAGCTGCATCTATACTGTATTAAAGCCAACATCTTTGTACTGTAAATGTAGTTCAAGAGATCAAGTTGTATCTACTATACTATTACCAGGCTGTCCAGCACTTGTTGACATAAAATAAGGGCTTATTTGAGGGACACACATAAGAAATTTTAGGGCTAATTTAGGGCTAAAATTAGGAATTTTGTAACCCATTTAAATTGGTCTACCTTTGCATATTTAACAAGAAAAACTACCTTGTCTAGCATATATTATTGTGGGATTGATCAAAATTCAAGATTGCTGCTTGGCGGCCATTTTGGATTTTGACAGATAAGAATTATTATCACTATTTCTCAGATATTATTGAAGGGATCTTTCTGGAAATTGGTGGTAACCAAAAGCATTTTCAAAATTGCAAGACACATAAAAATTAGGAATTGACATGAAAAATAAGGGCTTTTTTAGGAATTCCCTTTAGATTTTTGATTTTTTTTAGGAATTTTAGCAAAACTGAAAAAAGTAGGAATTTTTAGGAATTTTAGGGACGCTAGACAGCCTATATTACATCAGCATGAACATACAATAGCCTCTACCAGGATAATACTTTACTGTTTGAACTAAATCAGCAATCCTACTTTCTGGTTCTCAACCAAAATAGATGAATGTTTAACCAACCATTTCTCTTGAGGAGTTCTACTTCTTCGTCGCTTGTTAGTTCTGAAGCTACAGGTGCAGCCAGTGGAGATGGTACTGTGACTGATGGTAGCACCAGATCTTGTGAGCCATAACTATCTTCATCCTCATAATCTAAATAGCTGACAAATAATTTAAACTATGGTCAATATGATGTATAAAAAATCTAGACTAGAGGTCAGTTATAAATGGGTCAGTCACATTAACCACAAATTATGTATATTAGTATTGAATCTGAAATTTTAACATACGCAGATAATGTTTCAACATTCTTTCATAAAATGAATTTAATATATAAGATTTCAAAGAGATTTCCCTGTTATGACTGCAACCTATCGTTCCAGCCTCTATTAACTACATTTTTACTATTTTACTACAAGACACAACATGATATTGTATGGTTTTACAATGTCACTTGAGCATTATGAAAAACCTACAGAAAAACTGCAAGTAAATGCTGAAAACAAGTTTTCAAATAAGCTTTACGTCATACATTTTCTTTTTGTTTCATTGGAATTTCAAATTTTAATCTACTGAATGAAAGCAAAACTATCACTAATGAACTCTGACATATGTCCCAAATGGTTGCCTAATATTTGTCCATATTCAACAAAAAGTTATAGATTTTGAAGAAGTCCAAAGGGCCTACATGCACTCATTAGAAATGATGCTTTCAGGTTTACTATAAGACATTTTCATTCCCCCAATGATTACCCCAAAGTAGTGTCCCTGGTAACCAAGCCCTAATATTTGAACAGATCTGGAATCCTTTCCAAAAAGAATGCTTCCTACCAAGTGTATTTGTAATTAGTCCAGAAGTTTTTGAGGAGAAGAGTAAAGAACAAAGGTTTACATATTTTCTATGCAGAACTATGATCCTGAAACATGTGACCAATACATATACATGGCTTGAACCAATTAAATTCCACATGCCCAAAAGAGTGATATCAAATAGATTTTTACTTAGAAGCTTAAGGTATTGAACTATTGATCTAAAACATGTTTAGGTTAATGTAGATACATATAATTTGTATAGTGATTTACTAGTTCAGTTTAGAAATTATTATACATAAATATAATGAAAATAGCAAAAGTCGTAATTGCATTGCTGACAAGAAGTCTGGAGACATGGCAATGGTATGATATGAGTGACTGTTGGTTTTATAGTTTATTTTGTTTTTGAGATCTAATGCATTCTTTCTATCTGTTGTATACTTCTCACTCACCAAGTGTTTGTTATGGGTACAAGACCTTCAGAACTGGAGTATTTGTCCTGTATCATTCTACTGCCTGCTAAATTTTCAAAATGCTGTCTGTAACGAAAAAAAGTTTTTTCATTTTTTTAATCAAAACTGATCAACCAACTAGAGCACTGCATGTCGAACAGGCCCCCGCCAAGATGGCCAAGAGTAAGGATGGCATACAAAATTTCATCAAAAGTTAAAAACTTTTTTGAAAATAAACTTTTGATATTCTAAAGGTACATCTACATACCCTAAAGAATGTTTTGCTACAATTCAGAGTAAATATGACCATGGATTAGTCATTACAAGAACTGTTGTTTGATACCCCCCCCTTACTAAATTCCGTCAAAAATTGAGGGTGTTTTTTTTAAGAAAAAAAACTTTAGACAATCTTAAGGCACATCAACATACCCTAAAGAATGTATGGCTACATTTAAAGTACATTTGACCATTGATTATAGAGAAATGTTGTATAATAAACGCACACACCCCCTCCCCACAACATTTCGTCAAAGATTGAGGTTTAAAAAAAAAACCAAAAATTTCCAGACATTCAAAAGGCACATCTACATACCCTAAAGAATGCTAGGCTACAATTTAAGGTATATTGGTCAAATGGTTAGAGAGAAATGCTGCTTACGAGAACTGTTGCGTAATAACCTTCCCCCCCTTACTAAATCTCATAAAAAATCTAGTTTAAAAAAATTATTTTTAGACATTCAAAAGGCACATCTACATACTCTAAAGAATGTTTTGCTGCAATTTTAGTTAAATTTGTCCAAAGGTTACTGAGAAATGCTGATAACAAGATATGGTCACAGATGAACGGACAGAGAGATTACTATAGGGCTTCCACATCTTTTGATGCAGGCCCTAATAATTAACATATTATCAAATTTATGTAGATACAGTAAAATATTTATAAAGATAAAATTTGATGATAGATATTACTTCTTAAAATTGTTAATTTCTTTAAATGCTTACTCCAGTGCTATCTTTTCAAATAAGTTCATGATGTGATCGTCCATGCTGCTTGGATCTCTCTGAAGCCAGAGTTTTATATACTTTCTATTGTAAAAATCTAAAATTTCCTGGAAAAACAAGAATAATACTTAGTATGTTGATATTAAATGCAAGAACTTTTATGTTTTTAGGAACATTCTTATTACTACTGAATTGAAAGAATGAGTAACTATATAAAACCAGCACATACTCCATATCAAGAAATTGTACAATCCTCCTCCCTTTTCAAATACAGCTGTAATTATACAAATTTGATCTTAAATCTGGCAATTCATCTCAGACAGCAATATGTTTTATATAAACAGATAGGAGACTAACATTTTACATCTATCTTGGTAATTTTTGTTTGATAAATGGCTTACTCTGATGTAGTGCTCTCCCCTTTCACCTAAAATTTCTTCCACACCAGCCATGATATGATCTGTAACCTATAGATAAGATGATTGTATTATAAATTCTCCAAAGCATATCACAATACAGAAAGGAATAGTCTGGTGAAGGTAATTAAGGTAATTAAATACGGTAAGTAAGAATGTTAACTACGACAGTCATATTAAGTTATATGTTGATAGTGTTACTGATAAATATTACAGCATCCTTTATGACAAAAAACTGAAGTCAGTTTTATAGAAATTTACACATTGAGATTACATAATCCTGATACAATTGTTCCTTTTTTTATAGACTTAATGGATTAAACATAGTT
>JAUMGZ010190388.1:0-13287 GCA_032359645.1 Pododesmus macrochisma
AGTCAATGGCAGGGAACAGTATATAACATCTACAGTCAATGGCAGGGAACAGTATATAACATCTACAGTCAATGGCAGGGAACAGTATATAACATCTACAGTCAATGGCAAGGAACAGTATATAACATCTACAGTCAATGGCAAGGAACAGTATATAACATCTTCAGTCAATGGCAGGGAACAGTGTATAACATCTACAGTCAATGGCAGGGAACAGTTTATAACATCTACAGTCAATGGCAGGGAACAGTGTATAACATCTACAGTCAATGGCAGGGAACAGTGTATAACATCTACAGTCAATGGCAGGGAACAGTATATAACAAAGTCAGGATCAGCAAACAAACAAAACATGGCTATCAACAGATACATTTACTGCCAATAACAAATGTGTATGTAAAACATCTAACAAAGAGGAAACAATACTAAAATTGTACATACAAAAGAAAGAAATTTGTAATTTAAGTAATGTTTACTACCCAGAATGTGAAAAAGGCAGCAACTCATGTCAGTCACAAAAAGATTAGAGCAATATACTTGATTATGGGTAACTGACTATGTGACCTGCACTATGATTTGATCCTATTTCTTCTTGTTATAAACCAACAATACCTTATTCTATATCAAAGATAACTTAATTATACGATCTCTGTCTTTGACATTAATAAACAAATTATTAATCATTATCTACGAAAAAGGATCATTAATCATATTAATTAGGATTGCATGTGACCAATTATCGGCTAATTGATAGGTTTATACCTGTTAATATGTCTCTTTTTATCTACGAAGTACATAAAGAAACTGTATATACACTGTAGACCGATACCACCAATCACCAAAGCACAATCTGACAATCTGTACAGACACTACAAACCTATACACCTATATATTGTTATGATTCGACAATTAATAAAGCCGCCTTTTGAACTGATGACAGTTGACTTTTTTTTAGTTTAAATAGATTACAACAAAGACATAATCATTGATGTTCTATACAGAGAACAGTGGCGTTCTACCTGAATGTCATGCCTGAGTTACCTCCCATTACAGTTCCTGTCACAAAGACAATAATCAGTATGATAAGGCCATTAACTTGATTGATAAATCTTTGCTCTAGTCCATGCTATGTCTTTTCAGGGGTTATCAAAAGCGACAGGTCTACCTCACAACATGAAGACAATGTCTTTTTATGGTACATAAATTATACAATTTTCATACATAATCTTTAAGCCACACACAACAAGCTAATTAAGTGAACATCCTATATCTCAAATCTCCAAAACAAACTTTTGTGCTTCAGTGATCAGATTATGTCTGCTTAACAATCATTTTACGCTTTAATTTTGTCACTATTTTACGCATTATTTTTGTTCAGATAGCTTTGAAATGACATAATTCAACAAACAGTTAACTTCATACAAAATAGATAACCATATACCATGAAGTCAGACAAATACTGTAGGTAAACAGTAAATAATATTATATAACTGTAGTTTAACAGTAAATAATATTATATAACTGTAGGTAAACAGTAAATAATATTATATAACTGTAGGTAACCAGTAAATAATATTATATAACTGTAGGTAACCAGTAAAAAATATTATATAACTGTAGGTAAACAGTAAATAATCTTATATAACTGTAGGTAAACAGTAAATAATATTATATAACTATTAAAACTAGATTATAACAAGGACGGATATCTACTAGATGTTCACTTATATAAATATGACCAGGAAAATTGAAAACTGAAAGTGATATCTGTTATAATCTGTACTTAAAGTCGAACACCACCCTTAATTCAAATACTTTGCATTGCTGTGTGTCACTTTACATCTATATCAGTATATGTGTCAGTGTAAATCTATATGTAATGTAGGTATGTGTCAAAATAAACTGAGATGCTATGCATTGACAGTACATGTATAAGAAGCTTTACATGGATACATATACCCTTGTCAGTAAGAAGCTTTACATGGATACAGATACCCTTGTCAGTAAGAAGCTTTACATGGATACAGATACCCTTGTCAGTAAGAAGCTTTACATGGATACAGATATACTCATGTGCAGTGTCAATGTACTGCCAAAGATAGAAATCTCCCTAAATAAACATCTTATAGAAGAAGTGTTATTTGTAGTTAATATTACTGTAACAAACACTAGAGATTCCGTGATTTGTGGGGATCCTGTCGCCTCACTATTTGAGTTAGTGACCTTGTGGCGCCCCAATACAAATTAATGTATTGACATTACTTTAACCAGGCAAATAGAGGCAGCACAAAAAACACTCTAAATGATTTGTAGTCGCCCTTACACAAGTATGCGCTATCTCGACTCACTCTTCAAATACTATTTATACACTGAAATTCCAGGTACACCCAAAGGTACAACACAGATACAGATTTGATAAGGTCCCTCTGATTTTATTAAATATACACATATATATTTACTCTTCCAATTTTATTTCTTCACTTTAAAATTATAATTCAAACTTTATTATCAGCCACAAAAAACATCTTACATTTTTGAAATCTGTCACCATGTAAAAGAATTTATAAACCCTCTACTGGAATAATTAAGTCTTGTATTTAAATAAGTATGCATCTCCTGTGTTTGATAGAGATGTACATGTATATACCCAGGCTATCATGTACAGAAGAAGACTAGCCTGTTTTATGATATTACTTTTGTCAAAACAATCTATTTTGTAATAAAAATACTGTTGTAAAATTAATCAAAGTAGGTGACGAAACATGGGTTACTATATCTTCTTATGTAAACTAAAAAGTTAAAAAGTCACAGAAAAATTAAAACTAATTAATTGATATTCAAGTACAATGTACAATGTTGGATTATCCTCAAGTAATAACAGCTATTGAGATTTAACATTTGTTAGGAGTGACTTTCCCACACCTTAAAAGCAGATTAAAGAATTATACTGATCAAGGATAATCTCTGTCTGTTTATCACATGCTTAAAGGGGCAGATAAGTCTCTCTTTTGTGAACGTGTAAAAGATTTATTACAAAGCCCCTTACTTCCAGACGAGGTGCACACCCCAAAATTAATAATATAATCCGAAAATTCCCTCAGGAATTTTGATGATCCAATTAAGTATAGAAATAAGTCTGATGCTTTAGACAATTTATATGCTTCAACATGTTAACATTAACTGATCATGTATATAATTTAAATTTACTTTTTTCTGTGCGCCAAAATGTACACCCTCAATTTCTCGTGTGACAGGAAACAAAGAGAATTTTTAACAAGGTAAAATTGTTTCTGACTTCAAAAATCCATGGACGTTATTATCTGCTAATGAGATCTCTTTGAATATATCTACAAAGTAGTTATATATATTATTCTTGGGAATTACTTTAGGGAGACTAGGCATATATAAGACATGGAAGACCAATCAACTCATAAGAAATATTCCTATGGTTAATTAGCACTCCTTATTTCCCTGAGGAATACTTCAAAGGTGAATATTGAGGCTGAATTCAAGCATGATGGCAGCCAGTTGATGTGCCGTGGTTATTTTTGGAGAGTAGCTCCCTCTAGACAAGATATAAATATTATTGTGTATAATGCACCTGACAACATGGAAATAAACACTTCCCTGTCTTATAATAATCACAACAAATTACCTTCAGTATGGACTTAAAATGAGTGGAATTCACATACAGTTACCTTCAGTATGGACTTAAAATGAGTGGAATTCACATACACGTTATCTATCTAAAATGCTAATGCCTGCTGCTAAAACGCTAATGCCTGCTGCTTGAGTGTCTTGAAAAGTTTTAAATGTATTTTATGTTGGAAACCTATCTTTCTAAATACTGTACAAATATGTGTATAGTACTAAATCTATGATTAATGTAATACATGTAGCTCGAGTGCATTTTTCTCAGTATTACATATAAGCTGTCAAACATCAGTTTAATATTTTAATAGGTAATGTATTTTTTTTCTGTATTGATTTAAACTTTCAAACGTTTCCTCACATCAAAACAAAAATTTACCTTGATATACATGTAACAACGAAGATCTAATATTGTTTAATCCCTTGATATTATATATAACAAATACAGGAATTCTTGTTTATAGGAATAACCACTTCTGCATTCGACCATTACCTATGTACATGAACCAAGATCTAACCTCAGCAAGTGACCATCACTAATAACTAACATACCAAGAACTGCATGTAATAAACTGCATAAGCAATATGACCTAGCTATAGCCCAAATACCATCTTAAATAGTAAATATTTAGGATTCTATCCATTATTTCATAACTGTGAGTCCAACCATGTAACTAAGGACATGATGAAAACATAAAATGCATGTGCATGTGGCCCTGGGCTGGGGTTTGGTATAAGACTGTGAAGTGTATATTTGGGATCCAATCTTGGATATCAGTAGCTGGCTGCAGACAAAAATCACGACTCCCAACATTATAGATTTGAAACAGTACAGCTGTAAGTGTATGTTACACCTGGACACTGGAAATCTACATCTAACCTATCAATCAATGTATGTTACAGCTCAGATACAACACACACCCTGTACAATCTGCCAAGAATTTCAGCAAATATCTCTAGTGAGTAACATCTCCCTACAACACCATGTTCCCCTTTAATATGTCCTGTATAAATATATATAGTGTATGTACATGCAGTTAGCAGAACGCCAGCACAACATTGCAATATATCAACAATAAATAGTGACCCACAGGCTATGAGGCATAAAACATACAAAACAAGAGTTTGTTGCGAATGTCAGTGACATTTTTATGACATTTACAAATGCATTTAATGCTTTGATCATGTAATGAACATGCAGAAACTGAATATGTTGCGGGCAGGTCCACTGCACAAAGGATAACTCGCAAATCAACACACACCATGTACAAGTAAACTCAAGCTGTGGATAGCAGGTCCACTGTACAAAGGATTACATGCAAATCAACACACACCATGTACATGCAAGTAAACTCAAGCTGTGGACTCTACAAGTAAACTCAAGCTGTGGTTATAGCAGGTCCTCTGCAGGATGGATGGCTCTAAAATCAACATTCACTATGAACTTGTGTATTATATAAGTTTCAAATTAAAGGTCCATTACTGTGTAAGGTCACCTTGCATCATGTACATCTGCATTCGATAATGATATGTCTTAAGCTTGCATTATAGGAAATTAAATAATGCACAACAGCTATGTTGACAAGAATAATGGACAAACACAAAGATTCCTATAAAAGTTTTGATTCCCCTACCCCCTTTACCAACTTGCTTTCAGTATAATTTGTCATGACATTCAGATTACAATAAACTTGTACTGGGTGATTAAATAAAACTATTTGTCGGAGTAATGAACCAATGACTATAAAATTTGCACAGGAATTGTTACAACTTTTGGGCTCATAGGTTTAAATACATTTACATTTAACTCGTTTAATCATGGATCAAATGCTGATCTACAACTTCCAGCTTTGAGGCTGAGTTCCGGGCATCACTGAAGTGAAACTATTAAACTGATTTACTTCAATAATCAATAGCCTTTAGTGATGATTGCCTGGCCTCCAGAGAAATCCTCAATTATTGCCACTCAATCAAACATTTTATTGTACAACTTGAAACAGTTGCTAGTGCTGAACATCATAACTTCTGGTGCTTTATTTGAAGTCCTTGGTCCATCCACAGATAGTTATCTGGTCTGCACCATGTATCAGTTGACAGAGGCCTATACAAACAGCACACGATAAAACACAAGCTTTTATGCCGTCTGCTATTAGTTTTATTTGTACATTCATGCCCTGTGATTTGATTTATCCGTAGCAGACACAAAATGTTGTTTGAATATGCAGCGCTTCGATAATTGTGCTGAACCTTTGTAGCAGGAAATAGGTTTGTTATAGAAAATGGATGAACTTAATAGTTTTTACCATAGCATGGGACAATTTTGTGCAATTTTGTCTGTGTGGGTATTCAGAGTATAGCTTTGTACCAGGAAAACACAGACAATCTATTTCATGATTAAATGTCAACCGGCTCACATAAATAACATAAGTACATACAATCCTCTTGTTCTTATACAAATCGTTTGACCTAGTACAAAAGGGCATGTACACTTTATATACTGGTAAACTTTATATACATCTACACCAGTTAGTATGAAGGCAGTTCATGTTAAATTTGCAACCCTGGCAGTATCATTTTCAAAAGCAAACATTATCAAATACTTGTCTATTGGCAGTCATATATATTAAATAGAAATACATAAAATCATTAATTTACTTTCTAGACATTTATGATACATTTTTTACATTGCAGTAAAGTACTGCATCAGATAAAGTCTAACATGATCTATTGAAACCTGGCAATTTATGAGAAATTTATAGCTACAAAAATCTACATTGAATGACATTACAGCCTATTGTACAAGGTATATATCAATAGGTTATTATTAATATCTAAAAACAATATCATAATCTCTACTTTTATACTCACATATAATGTACAACCCACTAGTGTATAAAATATGTAACTTGCGCTTGATTTGCATAAACATCCATATTCATTTTTCATAAAATACACGATGTTGACATTCTTAAATACAGTACATAATTAACAGGAATGTGATTTAATTGTTGTTGAAGTACAAATGTAATTAGCAAATATAATCTGTTCATAATACATGCAAGATATCTGGGACTTTGTGTATGATTTGTCTGTACGTTACAAAACTGTTGCATTAAGACTTTATTTGATTAATGTTTTCTATGTCCTTGACGCAAATTTGTTGTTATTGTTTTTTACAGCTGATATAAGAAATGAATATGTAAGCAGAAATTTTCTGCACACACTGCCAATGCAACATACTTAACTCAAACATATTTTACTGAACCCAAGTTGACCAGTATTGTTTTACGCTCATATTATATGCAACAGGACCAAGACTTTATGTAAATATATAAGTAATCAGTGATCAATTATATGTATATCTTTATTATGACATCACAATTCTAGATCTGTAGACCTGTACATGTTGTTGGTAACATTATTGTGTACACTATATATCAGTATATATGTAGGGACGATAGATTCACATAAACATTACATCCACATCTTGCATAAACATTGCATCAACGCTGACATTAAGTGAAATCTTACAAAATATTTCAGTGTAAAGATACATACTGATACTGAAATGTACATATAAATATTGCAGTTAAAATAACAAACTGATTATATCTTCATTACAGCAGCGTTGATGTAGAAAATCAATTAACACAATTTCTTATACATTGAATTAACTCAAAAGTGCATCTTTTAAGAAAATCACTTTAGAAATGTTCCACTTAAAATTTCCTACCTTTAACTGAACAAAGTGACAAGATTTATTGGACAATTTAGACATATAAATCAAACATCTTCAAACAAACATAAAACTTTGTCAAACTATATATGGTTATCATATAAATATCACAAGAAAGACATTATAACAATTCTATTATATTGGTAGAAATACATTTTTCTTGAATTATACAGGAAATGTATAGATTGTTCATGATCATATAGCTATATGATACAAAAGTAGGAAATATCTCTTTTTAACTCCTTCACCCCTGGATTTTGACAGTAGATGGTAATATTCATTGTTTTGGAAGAGTTTAAAATTGACATTAGTTAGGGGTCAATGGGTTTAACATTATTCCTGAAATCTATTTTGTGAAAGCAGTGAGCGAGTATCAAAGAGTTCATTAAGTTCAAAATAATAGTTGTGTTAATATTCATGATTTTAACATACTTTAATAATATTGACAATTTAATATTTTTTTTTAGTATTTTTGAAAGAACATGGAAAATTAACCATCAATTCAAATTGATTGATTGCAAACATTCCAATAAAGAGGTTCAACTTAGTGGTCAACAATTGACCTCAATCTAAGAGTACATCTTGATTGTTCATTTCAGTAACTCGATCCTAGAGGCACAAATAGTATTTTACAAATACATCAATATTTAACATAGAAGTTCAAATTTATATTTTAACATAAATACAAATATTTTAATACAATATTCAATGAACCATTAGCTTAAATTAACAAAGGCTCAGAAAGGAAGGTCAATATGACTGTTTGTACATTTCAACTACCGGTATCAAGATTTGATAGAAAACCTATTCTTTTTTGAATTCTTGAACATTTAAGGAATTTGTCCTGGTGGTTGAGGTGAAAAAGTAAGGTAAATTTCTGTGAGAGTATGGCATGTAAGGTGTTTTAAAGGTCCTGTTATCCACACACAATCTTTCCATACAATTAGTGAAAGATCTGCCCTGACAAATCACGTCAATTATATGACACCGCGGATATCCGCTGGTCACTCAATTGTACCCCACTTCTCAAAAGCTTTTAACTCAATGGTTGTGGATTGGTGGTTTTAATTTTCTCCCCTTTAAATTTACTGTACAAGATTTAGATGTTTTAGAGAAAAAACAACCTCCTATGAAAGTCCTCACCTGTCTCACAGGCAGTATGTGTCAAGAGTGACCTGACAGTGCAGAAAGCACTTGCTGGTATGTCAGGTGATAAATTAAAAAGTAAACGACGCTTTAAAGAGTCTAAAATGGTAAAGTCACGGAAAATATCTAATAAAAACATTTTTCTTCTTAAAATAAAATGGACATGACTTTAGAAAACCCTTCAATTTACATTGTACGTTATGATAATGGATTGGCTATAGCTATAACAGTGTTGTTTTAGTTTTATTACATGTGATGACAAAGACTGGTTGTAAATAGCTGAATCAACAGACTTGATCATGTGTGAACATTGTATTTTGTGTGTTTTGAGTGGAATTATTGGTCGTAAAGATTCTATAAACGTGAACACAAGCCATTATGTCAAGTCTCTCACCTGTATTGTCCAATAGTAAATTATCTACCTGTAAACATTACAGCACAGGTAGAATACTTAATCTTTTTTTATGTGCCTTTCAGTCAGTTTTTATACATAGGGTCCTTAACATGTTTTTCCTGTGATAATGTGCTTAGGTAATATAATGGTAAATCTTGTCCCCTTGGGGTACAGGTGTTTATGGGTCTATAACA
This sequence comes from Pododesmus macrochisma, assembly GCA_032359645.1. Lineage (NCBI taxonomy): Eukaryota > Metazoa > Mollusca > Bivalvia > Pectinida > Anomiidae > Pododesmus > Pododesmus macrochisma. The sequence goes on from JAUMGZ010190388.1 coordinate 9,122, forward strand.
ATTAACCCTGCCTCTCATGTCAACCTCGAACTGTTTTATTTCAATAGGGCATTTACCTCACAAAATGTGACACATATTTGTCAAATTTGTCAAGAATGTGATTTTGTGTTAATTTGTTCAATGTACATAAATATGATGTATTTCAGTTCTTATGTAGGCCATCATCCCCACTAATTCACTCAGTCTTCACACTCACGTGGGTTTGTATAATCGAGACTTGTATATAGGAGTTTAACATACATGCTATATATATTTCATTATTATATATATGATTTAGATATTATCAAGAATCTCCATATATATTAAATATAATAACATTTATTATTCTATATTTTCATTTAGACATTATCAGAATTCAAGAATCTCATCAAACAATGAAGTATTTAACTGTAAAACATATATATATATAGCTCATATATATTTACCATAGTTGTCAACTCTCCACATAAAGGAGGGAGTCTCCCTATTTTTCACACACAATTTTCCCTTTTGACATCAGTATAATTTCTAAACCTTGCTTAATTAACTTGCTTCAACTTGGCGCATTGCACAGAACTGCTTAAATGAGGCAGTTTAAACTACTATTTTGTCATATAGGGCATTGTATATAGGTATTAAAGACATTTTGAGATATTGCTACATGTTTTCTCCCCCATGAAAATTTCAAAAAAAGTTGGCCTGTTTAAATTTGCCCACTGTTAACGTTCATGTATCATTTCATTTGAGATGCAAATGTAGACAAATTTCATATACATTGTTTTCCACATTAGATACATGTATTCCTTACAAAAGAAGTCAGTACATATCATACTTTTTATATCATTAAGAGCATACAGCAGCATTACATGATGGTGTAGGTAACCAGTGCTGAATAATGAGTCAACACTTAGTTATGATATAACAATGCTTATATATATACATTGTACCACACCTTTCCTGTATGTAATTACTTATCCACGTGTACAGCCATCTATACATGTACAGTGCATGTGTTCAAAGTATTTAACGTTTAATGTCTAAAGTCTATGTACATAGTGCTGTGTAACTGTAGCATCGTGTCTGGGTTATGAATTTAAGTGACAACTCAAACTAAAACTCTTTACACTACCAGTAAGTCATCTTTTGGTAAGTCATCTTTTCGAATGGATGCTGTGGTTGTTACATTGTCGTTTATTAATGGTTAATTCAGTGATAACTAATGATCAGCAATAATTTTATATAAAAGCGGGCAGCATTTTCACACTCCAGTCAATCTATTAAAGCTGGGACTAAGTGATGCAGGGGATAAAAGCAGATATAAAGTGTAAAACTACCTTGATCTCTAAACAAAATTCACATTAAATTGTTTCACATCTATCAATGCTGAGCACATAACATCACTGTTAAAATAATAAATCTACACTGATGAATTGTAAGTTTCCCTCACCAGTCCTCAAGGCACAGGACTAATTCAATTTATTACTGCATAGGCTTGTATTTTATTGCCAATAATATTGATTTCAACATGTTCCTGGGATGTGACATAATAACAACAGTTTTAATGAGAATAAATGATTCCAGGCCCTGTGCAGACAACATTTGCTCTGGGATAAATAAATCAATTCTAACCTTTTACACTTAAATCATATTTCCTGTAAATATAGACAACCTCTACATTAAAAATAAAAGCAATACAGATTTTAGAATAAGGACAGATCTCTGACACAAACTAAATTTTGAAATCTTTTATTGGCTGATGATGCATGATAAATTAAAAGTATGAGAAATATTAAAACATGCTTATAAATATACTACACATTAGGCATGTCCAGTCATGATTGTTTAATACTGATAAACGATTCTGTCAAATGTGGAGATGGCGCATTACATACAATATATACCACCATAATTTATTTATGTACATTAGAGTATGCAAAGCTAATTACCCCCCTTGTATGTGGTATGCACTATTTATTACTTCCCTTTGTTTGTGGTACTGTATAGTACTAATTGCCTTCTTTTGTAGTTTAACATCTTATTACCACTATTTGTTTATCATGCCAGAATAATGATTTACCCTTTGCTAGTGGTGTGAAGTAATTAGCAATAATGACTTTGTTTTACTTGTGGACGGCAATGTATTATAATAGTAGCTTTTCTAGCAGATACAATACAGTTTACAACGAAATGCAGGGAAATGATATCCTCTGTAACACTATGGCTTAAGACTGTGAAAGACGCTCTAAATCTTTAATACAAATCGAAAGTATATATTTATAGAGCTATAAATAAGACACAGCCTCTATAAATACCACTTTGTCTTACTGAAACACAAGATTGATGCAGACATAAATTGACATTGATCATGACAAGGAAGTAACCCAACTGAATTACTGATGAATTGTTGATCCCAGGAGTAGTCAGAATTCACAGTGTAGAATTGCTGTATATACAGTCCACTATAACATAAATCTGTATTTGCTGCATGTAAAGGAGGACGAATTACAGACCTTAACATTTGTTCTAACCATCAACAAGAATTACCCATGTTTAATATAACCAAAACCATTTTACTTGCTAGTTTCTATTTATCAAAGATGGTTACATGTGCTTACTATCGGAGAATAAATACATGTATGCCTCCTGCTTGCTACAAACTGGTGATATCTATGTAGATCAGAATTTATAGTTGTGAAATAAGCCTGGTCAACTCCAATGTATCATTAGCAATGGTCAACTTAAACTTGTTACAGTGCACTTTGAAGCTCTTCGTTTAGGAAAATTCATCACTTTGAAGCATTAATACCTGCCAACTCTCCCAATAAATAGTGAGACTTAAAATTCTGGCTATTTTTGAGTCATGCATCTCCCTCGTGAAAATTTTTATTTTAATTTCTTATTTAATTTTCCTTTTTATTCTAAATAAAATATAAAATCTCCACAAAGTAACCTGCAAATCTCCTCTATTTGAGTTTTAGGGGTTGGCATACGCAGACCATATAGTATGTGAAACTCTGTTTTGAATAAAGGTTTGAAGTTTTTTTATTTTTACAGCTAAGTTCACTTTGACACTGTTCAATTTTGGACTGACGATTTACATTAAAGCTGTAGGTTTCAGTCTTCGCTCTATAGTCTTCACATGCTAATAATGTATTAAAACTTAATGTCATTGTGTATATATATATATATATATATACTACTTGATATCTACATTTTTATATATAAAGATGTCAACCTAACCCAACACTGAAGATCTAGACTTAAGCATTATTAACATCTGTCTCTAATATTAAGTAATTTGATGCTGGAGTCCAGCCAGGTGTGAGGACAGTCCCACCCTTACTATCATCTGACAAAGTACAGACAACATACAGCACCACCCTTTAAAGCTTGTAGTCCTCTAGCACAACTGAACACAATAATCAACACTGAATAGTTAATTAATTCTTCTCCATTAAGAAGTCATAAATGCTCTTTACTGAATTCATAATTAATACATTTGTACAGTTAACTGACATTGTTTAAATTCCAATGTCACTGAGCCATCATACACGTGGGTGATTCAATCTAGCAGCGTTGCAGATTCCTCCTCACAGGCCATGCATCTGCTCCTTCCATTTAAATACCCGGAGGTCTGTATTGTGTCTGCTGAAACACCCGTTATACCCAGCACAATGACGTGACTCGTTACTTTAAGTTTGTTTAAGTGAAATTATTTCCCTAGCCCACGTCTTTTATTCAATTGTGAATACCATAATAGACCTGACGCCAACCTTTGGTCCTTAAACTGTGTTCAATTCTAAATATGCATTGACAGTAATCATGAGTTGTAGAACATACATGTATACGTACAATGCACAAATATTTGAGGTGTCTTAAAAAGCTGTGACCAGTGAACTTGTCATTAATAACCCAACAACAGAAGAGTATTATGATTTACCTATATAGCCATGTTTTTGACCCTCACAGCATGTTGAATTTCGTTGTATAAATCACATTATTTCATTATAATTAACATTTTATGTCCTTACAATTTAAAAGTAATATCTTACAAGAGCTGTTGGAGAACAGCATAGCTCGCCTATTAAAAGCATTTTTTAAATGAGTTTTAATTGTAATGGGGCCATTACACGATGTCCCATCTTAGATAATGGATCAAAAACAAATTACATATCTGTGGTTGTTGT
>JAUMGZ010190399.1:0-13286 GCA_032359645.1 Pododesmus macrochisma
ACTTTCAACAAATGTTTCCCAATATCAGTAGATGTTAAATAAGTGAAAAAAATAAGGGGTCATCGACTTTGTTTTTTCAACACAGAGGTTTGTTATATTAAGGGTTGGGGGCCAAACAAATATTTTTTTTTTAAAAAGAAATATTTTTTTAACAGAAATGCATTGCACATTGCTTACTGTAATAACTTAATATATATGCCTCGTGTAAGATAATTCATAAAAGAAAAAACATAAAAGACAAAAATCACAAATTTGTACGTGTTGTTTTACATGAATTGTTCAATAAAACAGAAATTATATGTTTAATTTCTTCACGTATCCCCAAGGACATGCTTTTATATATTATCTTCAAATAGGCATATAAAAAATGTTAGGTCATCGACCTCATTTCTTGTAAAAATTTTCATACATATCAATTATTATCAATTTTGATCAATGAGTTATACCCGAAATAAATACCCTTTGGTGACCCAGTTTTAACGGTCACAATGTCCTTATGATTTTGAATTGTCCTTTTAAACTTTTTATTAAGAGACGCGCAGTAAGATTATGACTACAGAATGCATACCTGACAGTGGAGTGATTACAACCCTTGCTTGGCGGTGATGTGTTATGTCTTACCCGTGCGCCAGATGGCGCTAAACACGAATGTAAAATTCAAACTTAACTTCAGATCTGTGTGCCTCCTTAAGTCGAATTCTTGTTCACGGCATGAATGTATTTAGTCACGTGGTTTATTTTGGACAAACCAGAAATAAGAATATCATGATATTACAAAAGAGCATCCCTCGACTGAGCTAATTTAGTTCAGAAACAAAACAAGTACAGTCTCTCTCGTGCTGTATACGTTATTTCTCTAACCGCCATTCTTATCTTCCGCCCAAATTTAAACTTATCACAATATGTTAATCATGCTGCCTCGAGTATGTATATTATCCAGACCCTGGCTTACCTGTAGTCTGGACTCAGCACCTTGTCTTTCGGTCTCCAGTTGCTGTAACCGAGTTTCAGCCTCCGATAGTTTCCGACTCTGTTCCTGTTTTTCCTCTTCTAAGAATTCCCTCCTCGCTCGTTCTCGTTTTAACAAATCCTCCTCTTCTGCCTTCAGTCTCTCCAGCTCTTCTCTCTTCTCGTATTCTTCCTCCAAAATTCTAAGAATTTCAAATACATGTATGAGCATTTGAACTGTTTTTAAGCATTGTACTATGGTGTTACCTGCGATTTTATTTGTGGGCTGGACATATTCTATGCATAGAGTGTAATTTTCTTTTCAACACAGATAGATTAAGGCCTGTCCACCTTGGTGGGAGAAATGTTTTCTTGTTTTATGGACAGATTGCTTATTTGTTGACGTTTAACCGTTTCGCCAGTTGCAGTAGTAGTACACTCCATAATACGAAGGCATCACACATCAGCAAGTAACAATATAGTCTAGTAACAATAGGAAATTAAAAATGAGAACTCTCTAGCTTGGAGATCTGTCTTATATTTACTCGAAAAATCACTCCTTTTTTAACTGAGATAGGAACTCTCTAGGCTTGAGGTATGTTTCATTTTGACTGCAGAATTTGTGTATTTTGTTTAATTGAGATATGACACTTTCTAGGCAGGAGATTTGTCTCACTTTGAATGGAGAGATCTATATTTTTTTTAAATTTAGACATAACTCTCTAGGCTAATCTTCGATTAGAGGATTCCTATATTTTGTTAATTAAATATAACTATCTAGGCTAACTGTTCCACTTATACTTTACCTGGATTGGAGAGCTCGCACAATTTCTTCATCTCTTTTCGCTTGTCTTTCGAGCTCCAGCAGATCTTCAAGTTCCTTTCTGAGGGCTTCTTCTTTCCTAAGTCTCTCCTCCAACTCAGCCTGGGCCTATTGTGGTAAATCAAGGACGCTTTAGACAATCTTTTAGGCTGAAAACATGCTTTCTATAATTCTTAAAATCTGAAAACGACGTCCTTGTGGTATATATATTTATAAACAAATTTACAACCATTATTTTTCGACAGACATTTCGTTAAATTTGATACTGCTGTCCGTGTTCTCAAAGTAATATACACACTCCGGTACGATGAAAGCAATTACTTCAACAAAACGAAATATTTATAATAGCGCTATAATAAGATGATCTGTCCTAAAATGAATACTTTAGCCAACTCTGTAATATGTATATCTAGGCTCTATAACGAGAAGGCCTAGTATATGCCAAACGTAGAACTAGACTTCTAGACTCATTGACAAGTAGATTTAATTTGTGACAATCTACCAAAGAGACTTCATTTCTATCAACTCAAAACGGCACTATGTAGAGCAAAATTCATTTTTAAAGAGAAATTCTAGTAATCAAGTAAAACCTAGAGACAAAAAATGAACAGATATGCAACAGTACGTAAAACTTACAAGTCTTGCCTCCTCGAGAGCACGCTTATGTTCCATAAACCTTTCTTCATCTTCTCTGCATTTCTACAAAAATTAAATATCCCAATACAATTTCACTGTTTCTTGGTTTTTAACCATATTTTCTTTCTTTCTTTTTTATTTTTGTTTCTTCACTGTGATAATTTTTTTCATGCTTGTCGCAACTTCTTTTCCCGTCTCCTCACTGCAGTTTTTCCTCCATCACGGCCAGCTTTGAGTTCGTAAAAAGGGAGTTAACCCTTTCAAATGCCATTTTGGATAAAAATGTGCGTGTGGTGCAGGTGACCACCCAATCGGAAAACCACTCGGGCCTTTCCGTCATACTTCAGATAAACACCTCGGGGCATATGGCGGAGGGATATGCAGTTATTCAGACTAAAATATTTGCCGGCTGTACTGCCGCCCTGTGTTAATCGCCAAAACATTTACCTCGCAGTGCTGAAGCAAGGGTTTCAGCACGAAGTTTTCTATAGTCTGTCGTCATTTAGTTAATTGAGCCTTATTACCATTTAGTGTTACAAACAATTTTTAAACTAAGTAGCACAAACAATATACTTTTGGTAGTTCAACCTTGTTGTTGTCTTTCAACGGGCGGTCGCCATAGATACAATGTGGCAGCTTACTTAGTACCCCGAGGTGTTTTTCTGAAGTATGACGGAAAGGCCCGAGTGGTTTTCCGATTGGGTGACCACCATAGCCCGTATAGCTTATATATTAGGTACTCGATCCGCAATTCAGGTAGATGAGTGTCACCATAGTAACACAGGTAGTGAAGATTATCCTTTTTTGATATAGGATTAAAGTCTTAATTATAACTACATATACAGACAAGAAATACATACATGACTGTAAACTATTCTGTTTCTCTCTTGTGTGACATAGTCTATTTTTAACGAAACAATCGGTAGTATCAGGAACTTTCAATTTTAGTATTGACAGTTCCTGGTAGTATTTTAATCAATATGTTGTTTGGTTTCTAATAAAAATATCAACATAACGTCATTATAAAAAATATATATAGTTAGAAACACAAAGTAATGCTTGAAAATTAATGTTAATGGACAAGGCAAATAAATGTCTTATTGAAAACGAAGTCATAAATCAATGGGACTGCTGTGGCATTTTGTGACTTAAGACTTACAGTAAATAAAAATATTGATAATAAACTAAGAAGAATTTAATTTACCTGAAACATACGTAATACTGAGTACTCACATTGTCGTATTCTTCTCTCATTTTCTGTAGCTTGTCAGCCTCCTCTTGTTTCTTTTTCTCTTCCTCTTGTATTTTTTCTTTCTTTGCTTTTCTCTTTTCTCTCCTCTGAATTAATTCATGACGATGAAAGTGGAAGTCGTCGTCTTGGCTTCTATCGATAGCCTTCTGTAAAGCTGTAACGTTCAAAAATGAAAATGTAGTCAAGCCAAAAAAACATTTAAGACAAAAACAGTTTTAATATTAAAATAATATGACTTTTAGTTTTCCGCTCTCAAACGATATTTTTCTTATAGCAAGACGAATTGTTAAAGCCTATAAACAGGATATAAATATGATTGATGAAAATTGAATTTAAAGTAAGAGTTCAATATTGTTGACCTATAAGTATTGAACCAAATACTTTTTCAAAATAGATAGCTAATCTATTCACGAATAGAGTAGTAAATACGAAAAAACCAAGACGATATTCTAAAGCCGTAAGTCCATGGACATGGACAAACAAAAGGAAAACGTGGGACGCACACAGACAAAATAACCAAATAAACATTTATTAACTAAAAAGGAAACATCACCAACTTCTGTTAAAAAAAAAACTATAGAAGCGATATCTGGTGCTCGCGATACTGTAAACGTTTCCTGCTACACATGTGTCACCTGCCGCTATGCTTGAGGTATATTGCTCATGTATTTCCGTTCGTTCGACTGACAGTGCGTATGTCTGTTCGTCCGTGCTTTCGTTCGCTTGTCTGTACTTGCTTTCAAAATTCGTCTGTGTGTCCATATTATATTTCTTTCCTCTCCACCTCTTCTTGCCAGGTCCTCTCTTGTGTTACTTATTGGGTTTTTTTTTTATGAATTTTCTCCCTGATTCTGTATAAGGCTCCTTACGTAAAGATTAAAAAGTGAGCAAAAATGTCATTGCGTGGACTCACTCTCCTTCCTGTCCCCGTTGCAGATTACTTTCACGTTGCTGTTGCATCTTCTCTTCCTGTCCTATATACCTATATTCTGTTCTCTCCTTTTGGTGCTGTATCTGGATATCACATATAATAAGACAAACAAACAAACAGAGCGTCCCGCGGTCACTCTTTCTCAGCAAAAAGATACATTATTGAAATAAGAAGTTGTATGCCAATAAGTCAGCTAGTAATATTTTACTACATGATACTGATTTATCTTCATTCTAAGGTAAAGTGTTATCTGTATTTTTTATTACATACATATCGTGAATAAAATTAATAATAAAACAAATAGGGGAAGATCCAAACGCATAAGACACAGAAGTTGTATAAACCATACCTGTCATCCAGTCGGTACGTGTCTTGACATCCGGGGCACTCATTTCGTACGGTTTAGTTGTAGTTCGTAGAATGAATCTGTTTGATTTGGAACCTGCCTTCTCTTGTGCTATCTAATTAAGATAAAAATCACAAGATATGTTATATTGTCTTGTCTCAAGCAGCAAGCCAAAGCAAGTATAAACGGTTTTCGGTGTTTTTTTGTTTCTAAACATGATCAAATTTACAATTACATGCAAGTGCTGTTTGTTTTACATAAGTAAACATTTCTTGTTTTGAGGAATTGTTACCTTTGAAATTGATTAATTTGAAAAAGTATCTTATAAGGAATGTAAAAATTTTATGAGTCATATATGAATTTATTTCTGGGTATCGACAGTTGAGCAAACATTTTACTTACAAACATGACATTTTCAAACCTCAATATCATAATACAGATTAAATGGGTTTTCATTTTTAAGAATATCTTACAATTGTTTTCTCATTGGTTTGTTTCTATTACCGACTTACTTCTACTTTACATGTTGAGTCAATGGGGATAACACCCTTCTTTTCTTTCTCGGCTGACGAGGTGAAGTACAGGAGTTCTTTTGGCGTGAGTACCATCCACCGGTCTTTCCAACTCTTTACACCGTAGCCACACTTACAGAGCATACCCTAAAATGTACACTTATTCAATTTAAATAATTTTTTTGCAGTTTTATCTTTTGTTACAAAAATTACCTCATCTGTTGTAAAAATAGTGCTCGGTAGAACTGGACACTATCATTTCAGTTTTTTAATTCAATATCGCAGCCAGCAATTAATTTGTGTCACTATAATACAACGTTTAATAATCCCATCAAAATAAGCATTGAACGTATTAACAATCATTGGCTCTATATCTAGTGAATTAGAGCACATCATTAAAACAAAATGACTGAATGACATATAGAACAAAATTGCACCGGCCATTTTGTGTAACTTTCGTGTCAGATATGTGAGAACATGTTAGATTACCTTCATACGAGTATCTCCAATAAATTTCGTGTCAGATATGTGAGAACATGTTATATTACCTTCATACGCGTATCTCCAATAAATTTCTGAAATAATTCATTAATAGCCGTCTTAACTGCCAGATCGTTTACATTCTTAGAGAAAATGTTCACAATAGCTAATTCTAATTGTTGAAACAATAAAGCACCGTCACTGATTCCATTGAGAAATGTTTGAATTTCCGGTAACATTGCCACCTGGCCCGTTCTTTCTACAAAACAGTTTAATAGGAGTTCAGCCTCCTCAATGTCAAGTTGCAGTGGGAGAATAGGGATCCCGTCCTCTTGCTCCTCCGCTAAAAAGTTGAACACCCTCCATAAATAATGGGACACGTCTTCTGGGAGTGAATTCAGATGCCCCATGGAGCCTTTCGGATCTTTCTTGAGTTTCATAAAAAGAAGATAACAATTTTTGTGCACAGCCTCCAAATCTTCGTTTGAGAGTTTCATGGCTTCCATAGAAGAAGAATTTAACTTGTCGAATATTTCTGTTTCCAATAATTTCAGATACTCGTGAAAGCCAAGTTCGTTCGTTGACATGTCCTTGTTCAGTATTTCTTCTGCTTTATCAAAACCCAAAACCATCCCAATGGTGGACGTTATAACCTGTCAATAACACATTGTAGTAGATAATCATCGTTAACTTGTAGAGTTAAATCTTAGACTATATTGATAGACTAAACATACATGTATATTGTTTGTTTTATATTGATTTAACGTCCCTTTCAACAATAGATGGTTCATAGCGAGACGGTGTCTTCTAGTGACAGTGCGCACTGAAGGCGAATTTTTAGTGTTGTCTCACTGAAAGATCACTATTGAAACTTTCACTTTTTTCTGACATATATAGGCAAAATCAAACTCTTAAGATTTAACTAAACCAAGCGATTCAAGTTCACGTCTTCTCGTGATAGGATGCACTAATAGGATGATTTACCACGGGTGCACAGATAAATGACAACACAGTCTAACAGTTTAACAGTTGTTTCATTCTTCAATTAGAGCTTACTTTACTTAAAGAATATTTCACCGATATCGTGACAAAAGGCTAAAGGACAAAAACAAATCTATATGACAGGAAGAAACAGCGATAGGAAAGGGATATCACATCTATAGGGACTCTTCAGAAAGAAAGATGAGTCCATGCATCGACGTTTCCGTCTACACTTACATCAAACTGCATGGGGATCTTGATCGAATCAGGGAGTCAACAGTTGGAAATGGTGTGCAAATCTTCAAATATTTGAATAAATGAGTGGTCAAATATACTGGCAATAGATGTATTACCTTCAGTTGTGACTTGGCCACATTTGCAGTGATAGGGTTGGCTAATGTATCGAAAGCGTACCACACACTTTTACGCGTGTCCTGTCGCAGACGTTCTATAGACTGGCGGTGACATTTCTCCGCTGGGCGTCGCTTCGACATAATTTCGTCGTTCGACTGAAAGAAACAATAAAATCCAGTCAATTTTAAAATACATCATATTCTTAACTGAACACTTAGGCGTGTAATTACCACTCCTTAGCCAGTGACGTAGCCAGAAAGGAAATACTATTAGTTATATGGTTTGCTACTGACCCCCTACAGAATCGTAGAGGGTCAGTAAAATTCATAGGGGGTGAGGCTAAATTTCACTGACCCTCTTTGGTTCTGAAGGAGGTCAGTAGAAAACCATTTAACAAATTTAACACACCGAGGACTTGTCCTTTAGCAAATATCCATCCTATTGTATCGTACCTCGGACAAGATTCTAAAGCGATGATTGATTCTGAGTAAGTCACATGGTGACTCTCTATGAGACTGTAGAGGGTCAGTACGTTTCTTATGGGGCAATATGCCGCCGACATAATGTGTAGTCGTCGCTGAACACTTTTAAATTCGTATTGTGGATACATTTTGAAGTTATGTCCCGTTGTATGTGTGTTGGTATGCTATGAGTTGGCGAAAATACGTCTTTGTTGCCTTTGAGTTATCTCCCATAGTCGTATGCATATTTATGAGGTCTAGTTTCACTTTGCTCATTCAATATTTACGTCCGCCGGAAAAGAATCGTACTCGGCTTACACCACTGATAACATTTCTGAATTGGAAGGAATTGATATCAATGACATTTTAGATGACTTTGAAAGTAATGATAGGGCAGTCAGTGTCAGCAACTCAAGTCAAGCAACCGGTCCACAGTTGTTTCAAACTGTAAAGTTACCATAATACAAAGTTTAACCATCAAACAAATTAAATGATTGAGTGAACATTAACTGTTAAAATCAACTATTTAGTATTATCATTGATTGTTAAATTTTAATGAAATGATTGTGTGATCATTCTTAATTTAAACTAATCTACTGTTCAAATTTTGTAACATTATGTTAATAAATCCTATATCCATTTCTGCACTTAATTATGTTTTTATTATTATAAAATGGTAAATGTTAAAAGACAAGAAAGGTCCTCGGTACGATAAACAGAACCATAGAGGGTCAGTAAAAGCCACAGGAGGTTCGGCCTTCGGCCTCACCCCATGTGAATTATACTGACCGTTCTGTATGGGGTCAGTAACTACAAACCATATAACTTATATTGTAATTACATAGTAAGCATTGTAATGCGCAAGTAAAACTAGACCTTCTAAATATTCACGAGACAATGGGAGATAACTAAAGGGAAACAAAATTGTATTTTCGACAACTTATAGCTTGCCAACCCGTAAAACGTAACATTACTCCAAAATGCATCCACAATACGAATTTAGAAATTTGAAGGGACGACGGGAATTTTTGTCGGCGCCATGTTGCCCCATAAGAAATGTACTGACCCTCTAAAGGCTCATTGAAGATAACCGTGTGATTTATTTCAGAACCAATCAGAACTGCAGAAATGTGTCCGAGGTGCGACAATATTCAGTAAGGGGCAGTGCAATATTTTCAATAAAGTATTTGGTCGTTGCCCGAACTCATACCGAGGCAGCTCAGTTTGCCTCAGAATGGCTACGTCCCTCCGCCAAGTAATGACCCAGAAACAAAGTAGTCAAAACGGTGAATCAATGCTTAATACTACACACATGTCATGACTGACAAACTGAGTCTAAGGTGTGTACATGTACTTCATATTTTGAATGTCTAAACAGGATATCACGTTAAACTGAAGATCACGTGTGCAAAGATATTGATCCCAGGATAGGGTTAACGTTAAGATAACACACACAGCTGATTTGCGCTAAAATGGATGACAACATGTTATCTCTGTGTATAGAATTTAAACAAAATTATAAGATAATTCATATACAATGATCAAGAACTTCCAACCGTTAATATCTAACAGCTCAATCGAAATTGGACTTGATAGTACCATCATGAGAGAAAATCTTTACATTAAAGTGAAACATTTAATATTATGTGAAGGTAAAATAATAGCTTTCTAGTTCATGTTGTTTATTGTTTATTAATTATATAGAAACATGGTTTAATAACGTTCCATCCATTTTGACAAACACTATGTAATATATAAACATGTTTAAAACATGACAATGTCGGACAGGCCCTACTCCGACGACTTGTGTTTCCTGCTTTGTACATACGTGTTTCAGTCAGACAGTTTACTAATTTAGAATTTAAAAATGTATCGTCACGTATCAGAAAACTCACTTTTAACAAGCCATGTGTGTATGTCGCCAATTTATAAATGTCAAGGTCACCACGGCACAACGACGAAGAGGCGGATATGAAACATTTAAACGTAAATACACAGAGAGTAGTAAATAATGCAAATGACGTATGTCTGTAAGAGTTAATTAACAACCTGGGAAATCTTTTATATTCTGCATATATACGCAGATATGAACTTATGCAATAAAATTATAGATTTGTGCACATGACAGAGAATTAACTTATTGTTAAATTCTTGTATATATATCATTATTTCTTAGAATACTATTCAACCCTGCAGCATACTTTATTTCTCTTTATGGTGTAAATGCGCTGTATATGTATTTTACCATTGTTATGTATTGTGTGTTATGTTTGTGCCGATGAGTCGTAAGAACTTGAACTTAAACTTGTCTGTCCGTCCGTCCAGACACCCCCCGTCTCTCTCTCAAACAATTTAACTGACACTTAAACACCAATGTAGTTTACTGAACCCCATTTTTTAAAGATGTTATTCTGGATTGTATAGAGACATACAAGTAAATTGTTGTGTTCATTATTAATACTTACGCACGTATGCCGGATGAGAAGTTTATACGCGTAAAGTGATTTGATTCCTTTGGAGCGCGCGGTGATTAGTGATCCCCACACTACTATTCTTACCTCCTTTTAAAAAGATCTACACACAATGTTGGAGGTAAGATGTAAAACTTTAGGTATAGATCTACTTATCGTGGCTTTGTCTTCCTGTTTCAGATATAATATAGCAGGTTTAACGGCAAATTGCTTAGACTGATCGAAAACGCACATATAGCTGTCCCACACTGTGTATTGTAATATATTTATGTTTTGTTCGGAAAGATCTCAGGTACTAAAGTCAGGTAAATAGCCTCCTTCGAAAAAAGCCCCTCTGCTGTAAGATCTGACGTTTTGAGCTACAATATGTGTACACATACATATACATACGGTTTAAATTCAGCAGTAGTCGACTACAATGCGTAAACAGCTAGTTACCTTTAGCTTGTAACAGAAGAACCTCTTGTCTCCAGTCTTGGACTTTACACTCTCTATTAAAAGAATATTCCGAAATGTAGTCTTGACCAGAATGTCACCGGTTTGATACGTAGGATGTCGGTGTTAAGCCGCCACAGAGACAGTTGAGCGAAGATTGCACAGTAAAACACATCCTATATATTACATATGCAGTAGTGAAATCTACAAGTACTTATTGACCAGCTTTAAGTTGTGCCTGTCAGAAGTAAGTCATCTGTGTCACGTGTGTGTACATTATTTCATCAATTTAACAGTTAACCCCGAGGTTAGATTGTGTATTCACAGCCGTAACGAACATTGTGTACGTGTGTAATATATTTTCTATTCTAATTTTAAGGTATTTATAACTTCTTGTCAATTGTAATCCCGTGTATCAACAAAAACTAAGTATTTCAAAGTACTTCGATTACCCCTGCGCGACAAAAGAAACGCTCAAGTTACATAACATTATATCTGTGAGCCATACATTAGAGATTAAACCTTGAGATTTAACCTTGTTCGCGTCTTGGCTATGAATGTACATGTTTTTATTTGTTTGATACCATGTGTACTATGCATTTGTGAGAAATTTTTACATAATTCACTGTTCACTTCACTGCGTGAATATTTAAACTCGCATAAAGATGGCGTCTATCTGCTTGTACAATAACAGAACGAATACACTAGCGTAGCAAAATCTCACTTGGTCACATAATTCTCACATTTGATAAACAGTCTTTTTGCTATCATTTCAATATTAAACGCAACCAGTAACAACGCTTTTACCAACTGGTTACAGGAAATGTATACTGGTGTTTACCGGTACTTGTCGCTTGGTGGGGCCTTTGCAGTAAATTGGATTACAGATTTTCTATATTAAAATTAACTGATAAGGTCATGCTTTAGACGTTAAATTAGGCAATCTTCTCGCTCCTCGATAAACAATTAGCATCCATGGTAGGATGACTGGCTGCCTGGTATGGCTGAGGATAATGTGATGAGTGAAGTATCATGTCAATGTGTCTGTGGTGTAATATTTCAGTGAGACAGCACTATAGAGTCCCAATCAGTACACACTGTCACAAGAAGACACAGACTCGACGTGACCTTACCATGTGTTGAAAGGGACATTAAAACCCAAATAAACAAACAGACACACAGCAAGAAGTTGCAGCAAAGCTGCTGGAAGACACTAATACGTTAGAAAAGTGTGATTCTTTTAATTTAACTTGTGATCTTAAATAGATTAAACAAAAAATTAAATTTTCTCAAGTTGAAGAAGTTAAAGCAAAGTACAATGCATTATAAGTATGGGGTCACTTTCTTGCTATTAGGAATCCAAATTTAAATTTGTTTTACCATATCTGTCTTTCTTTACAGCAAAATTAGCTTTCGAATTTTAATAATCTTTCATTTTTGAGAAATTGGTAACAATTAAGTATTTGAATATAAAAATTCCAATAAAGAACTTTAGGTGAAATCAGCATGCACTATTTATAAACTTAAAAGAGACAATGTCATAAAGATGTGTACGACTGTATTTATTTATCATTAATATTTTTTGAAGCAATATTATTCAAACAATTATGTTTTGTTAAATTTAAAAGGAATTTTAACGCGTAGAACTATACACATCGTCATTTGTTTTGAAATCAAGCGACACATGGATCAAAATTCCTTTAAATGTAAACCAGTGAGATATGGGATGAGTTTTATGCATTAATCCTTCCAGATTAATGACGTCATAACGTAAGCGATAACATTTTAGAAATCATGTTAATTTTCTAGCACTGTAAAAAGTAAGGTTATATAAAATACAAATATTTAAAAACAATATCGGTGCCGGAATTTCTACAACAATAATAGTTCTCACACATGAGACATTGTTAGACTGGTTACCTCCTTTTGTTACTTCTCTCCACCAGGGCTGCGCTACCGTAACAAAGGACCGGCAACCATGTTTGATTATAGATCTAGAGATTCCTATCAGATCAAAACAAACATGAAACTAGAAGATGATATACACTTTTCACTGTCAGGTAAAATGGCATTGGCAAAATCATGAAACATCCGAAGATCAACAAACTTCCATTTTCAATCTAATCGCCCAAGTTCGTTTGTTGAAGAAAAAAAACAACCATCTTCTATGACGTCATCACAATACATTATGTGTGCAACGCATCTCATTCGTCGCAACTTCGGCCGTTTCCGGGTACTTCGTGTACTCGTCTAACCTCGTCCGTATAAAGGAAGCGGCCATTGGAACTACAGTTTCAGAAACTTCAACAAAATAATTCAAAAAATCTCCTTGACAACGTACAACGGAGATGCGCTATATGAAAAATGTTCATACGAGCTTAAAATATATTACATGCATTCTTGAAAGGTCGCTATTTCTATAAAATAGCACTTTTGGGTACACCACACTGAGTGAAGCGCCTCCTTGAGGGAACTAGTCAAATACATTGTGCGAGACGAAGTGAGATTTCACAGAACTCACCAGCTTTCGTTTTCACCATTTCCTACTCAATATTTAGGATGTTATGTCCAGCAGTAACAATAGTAAACTTTTCGTAGCTTTTATGGATGCCCAAAAGGCATTTGATGTTGTTTGGCATCTCGGTTTATTTTACAA
>JAUMGZ010190410.1:0-13286 GCA_032359645.1 Pododesmus macrochisma
GGCTTATTGTCCGATCAACAGCTAAGGTCATTTACAGACGTGCCAGTTTTACTGGTGGAGGAAACCGGAGTACCCGGCGTAAACCACAGACCTACGGCAAGTTACCGGCAACTTTCTCACACTAGGCCGCCCTGGACGGGAATAGAACCTAGGTGAAAGGCTCTTATGATTACAAGTCGGCGACTTTAACCACTAGGCCACTGCAGCCCCATACTCTGTGTGAGATACCCTCGTTCAAGTTTCCAGGCCTAACTACAAATTTGATCAACCCTCATCAGCAGACGCTCAAAATAATTGAGTTTAGGATACACAAGACATTAAGTATGTCCAGTTATGCATGCACCAACAAGTGTTACTTATAAAGTGTTGTTTACTGGATAGAGAAACATGTTATTTACCATGTACACCTACGTACAAAGTTTACGAGAGCTTGGCATGCAATCTCCTGTTAAAATAGTTTAAGTTCCCAGTTAAATAAAGACTGTTGTGAAACAGGATACTCGGAAAAGTAGAGAATATGTGGGTGATCATGTCATTTTCACTTGACCCCTTTCAAAGAAAAATAAGTAAATGTGATTATGAAATTCCATGAATTGAAAGGTTACACTGAAAGCCTGTGTTGTCATTCTTACTTGATTTCAGTCGCAAAAACTACACTTCTATTGCGGGTTATCTGATCTCATCTCTGCTTACTTCATGCTTGTAAACACTATCGTAAGAAATGTTTTAAAAATTTCAAAATTGGACTCGGTATTTTTGTCTTCAAGATATCTTCTCAATGCCACCCAGTGTTATCGACATTACTACAACTTATTTGTGCTGTAGGATTTATCGTTTGGTAGAGTTTCGGACTCCTAACCTAAGAATCCCACTTTCAAATTCTGGCATAGTCAATTGTACTTTTCATGCCCCAGTGATATCTTTGTTAACGTATAACATTAACACGTTTTGTGCACATTGCCCTACTCAATCTTCAGTTTGGTCAATTGTCAACATCATTTGAACTTTGAACTTTGATGTATTGTCCATAATAAATATAAAATTATGTATAAAATTATTCACAACAAAATTATTTGCCAATCGTAATACCCCTGATGTCTTACACTCTATGAAAGAGTTGATCGAGGAGTTCCAAGTGAATTACATGTATTTACAATAGAATTTTCTTTGCTTTAAACATCAGAGTTTTAATCAATGAATTTTCTTTGTTTTCTTCAGGGAGAGCTGTATGGCAGTGGAGGAATTATTGTGTTTTGACCAATGGCTACTGGTCATGAACAAAGAAGATGTGAAATATGATCTCCCCGACTGTAATCGTCTTCCCAGCAAGTTTAATCCAAACACTTCCTGTGTTGACTCGAAAATATTTGTTCCTGTACCTAATGAAGTTAGACGTGAGTAGTACTCACATACCTCATTGCATGAGTTATCTTTCCTTTCTTGACTACTAATTTTTTCTTACATAATTCATCTTTCCTTTCTTGATTCTTGATTTATAAACATGAATTATCTTCTCTTTTGAATATGGTAACTATGTACTATGTACGTAGATCTTTACATCAGTTCAATATTATTTTTAGTCCATCTGGACCAAAGGTTCAAGGTGGACTTTTCTCATACAAATCCTGTCCGTCGTCGTAAACCTTTCACATTTTCGACCTATTCTTCTAAACCACTGAACCAATTTCATCCAAACTGGGTACATATATGTAGGAAGTATCCCTAGGGGAAGGGGATTCAGTTTTGTTCCAATGAGGGGGCCCCTCTAGGGGGCCAAGAGGGGGGAAATTTGATAAAACTTTAAAAAATCTTTTTCTAATTAACTAGAAGGCCTAGAGCTAAATGCTTTGGTATGTAGTCATTTTAGGGCATGGAATATTAAGTTGAAGGCATGCATGACCCTGGTGTCAAAGTATTCAAATGCCAAAATTTACTTTCATCCAGATGGATGTTAAGGCCGGATGGACCTCTTGTTTAACTTAAGCTATCTCCCCTTATATGAGTTTTATCTTCTCTTTTGACCAAAGTTGTCTCCCCTTTTGACTGCTTAGTGATTCACAGAAGTTATCTCCCCTTTTAACTACTAGGCTATAAACATACTTCTGTCCTGGATGTGCTACAGTCTTATGGTATTCAAATTGTGTATAAAGTTATTTATATGCTATTGATGCTGTTAAAAAGCAAAGTGTTAACCAACATCCAAGCATTTAAATATAAAGAGACAAAGTACGAAACATGAGACGAAATAAAAACTGAAAGTCAGCACGTCTGATCAACATGTATACATGTACTTTACTGTATAGTGCAGCATATGTAAGCGTAACAGAAGTTTGCATGATAAACAACGTTTATGTCTGATATAAAAAAACAATGTATCGTTACATCTCAAATGAATTACCAGCCAAAATACTGTAAGATGTGTAAGATACACAAGGGACGGAGGTGTTTGTACAACATCAATGATTTTATAATGTCACATACCATCAAATGTCACAGACATTGAAGGTTTGATATCAACATTCCAGAGATACCTGAGATTTAGACTGGAGATATGAAGATAAGCATTTATATAAAAGCAACATGTCAACATTATAAGGGTTGATGTGCACTTCAGTACATCATTTCTAAAACAATAGAAGTGCATGAAATTAGTAATTTTACACATATTTTGTAGTTATGGTTTGGTATCGTGATTTAGTCTACCCACAGAAATAAGAGGGTTCCACCTTTGACCTTGAACTTTGATTCTTTAGTTTCAATATACTGTATTATTCTTGTGAATCAAAACGTTTTTCTTTTCATGAATGTTTGATATAGTTTCGCTTCACAAAAGTTATACGTGATTAAAGATTTAATTGATTTGATTTCTGAATTTTCATTATCAATAACCAACTTGTGTTTCATAACTTTCACCGATTCGCACAATCGGCCATGGGTTTCCTATGATGCTGAATTTCATACTCTACAGCATTGTTGCCAGTTCTCCCTATTTACGAGGGAGTCTCCCTATTTTTCACACACAATTTTTCCTTTTGATATCAGTATAATTCCTAAACCTTTCTTATCAACTTTCTTCAGCTTAGTGTATTGCACAGAACTGCTTACATGAAGCCGTTTATAGTGCATTTTTGTTATATAGGGTATTGTATATAGGTATTAAAGCCATTTTAAGATTTAGCTTGCTACACATTTTCTCCCCCATGAACATTTCTAAAAGTTGGCAAGTATGCTACTTTAATTCATCTATAATTCAGGAATATCTCATTATTAAAGTTTTTTGTTTCATAGAAAAATGCTATGTTGGTACTGGACAGTGGTACAACGGAACTGTAAATACAACAAAGTCTGGTAAACCCTGTCAACACTGGAGCCAACAGACACCTCACACTCATCGGCGATATGCAGATGTCTTCCCGTCACTGACAAATGCAGAGAATTATTGTCGAAATCCTGGGTCTGAGGAGGCATCACCTTGGTGTTATACACAAGAAAAACTGACTAGATGGGAGCTCTGTGATATTCCCAAGTGTGGTTAGTATTGACCTTGACATTGTACATCCCAAGTGTGGTTAGTAATGACCTTGACATTGTACATCCCAAGTGTGATTAGTAATGACCTTGACACTGTACATCCCAAGTGTGGTTAGTAATGACCTTGACATTGTACATATTTTATGCTTTGCTTGTTCCTTAATGATATTCTAAGGTGATACTGAATTCATATAACAAAATCATAAGGCAATTTCAACATTTTTTTTTAACAAAGCCTATTTTCTTATTGTACGATTTTTAGTGAAGTTTTTTTTTGTGACAAAACTCGCTTGAGACATTTGCAGTTGATATATGTTCTTAAGAGGAAGTAACTTATGACTAAAGTTATAAAATGCTTTATACATTTGAATAACAAAACTTGTGTAACAGGTTAAGCGTCATTAATAATACTTTGGTAGGAACATTTCTTAATGGGTTTTCCCCCTATTGTTTCAGAAATTCCACTGCCTGCCCTCCAAGAAGTAGAGGAAGCTCCCCGTTTTAACCTCCTCGCCATCTTGATAATCATCATTGTGACATCCGTGGCCGCCTTCGTGATCATTCTCATTATTGTCTTCTGCTACCAAATAGTGAAACAGAAACGACAAGTCAAGTACAACAGCACGCCAACAGACGATTTAGAAATTGACATTGATAAACTCATGCCAAATAAATCCTACCATAAAATGACCGATGGACCTAAATTAAATCCAAAGTTGGAGAGTTTAGAATATCCAAGAAATGATATTGTTTACATAAAAGATATCGGTCAGGGAGCGTTTGGCCGAGTTTTTAAAGCTAAAGCTCCAAATCTTTCAAAAGATGGAGAAGACATGATAATAGCTGTGAAGATGTTAAAGGAGGATGCGTCTGAGGACCTTCTACAAGACTTTAGTCGAGAGGCTTCACTGATGTCAGAATATAAACATCCCAATATCGTCAGGTTGTTAGGGGTGTGTGCAATTGGAAAGCCGATGTGTTTGCTCTTTGAATACATGAATAGGGGTGATTTAAATGAGCTGCTGAGGCGGTGTAGTCCCGAACATTATATTCTGATGCGACCGAGTCATCCTGAAAATATTTATGACATACCAAATCTAGACAATGTCGAACAATTGTACATCTGTGTGCAGATAGCATCAGGGATGGTGTATTTGTCCGAACGTGGGTATGTTCATCGAGATCTTGCCACACGCAATTGCTTGGTCGGAAGTAATCTTGTTGTGAAAATTGCAGATTTTGGACTAGCCCGAAGTGTGCATTCAATTGACTATTATAAGGGCAGTGAACATGACGCTATTCCAATACGATGGATGCCATTGGAATCCGTTTTGTACAACAAGTTTACAACGGAATCCGATGTGTGGTCTTTTGGTGTTCTCCTGTGGGAAGTTTTCTCGTTTGCATTGCAGCCATATTTCGGAATGTCGCACGAAGAGGTCATTAAGTTCATCAAGGACGGCAAAGTCATGGCATGTCCTGAAAACACGCCAAAGCAAGTTTATGAACTCATGCGGTTGTGCTGGAGTAGGAAACCTATGCATCGTCCTCCATTTCAAACATTACATTCATCACTAAAAACGTTACATGATGAACTACAGAAGAAAAAAATTCGAAATCAATCGTAGCAGAAGTTAGAGAGAGAGGGGTAGAGTGTTGCTAGGGGAGAGGGAGAGAGTGTTGCTAAGGGAGAGGAAGAGAGTGTTGCTAAGGGTGAGTGGGTAGAGTGTTGTTAAGGGAGAGGGAGAAAGTGTTGCTAATGGAGAGGCACTCGGTGTTGCTAAGGGAGAAAGGGTAGAGTGTTGCCAAGGGAGAGAAAAAGAGCCATGTGGTAGGGAGTGAGAGTGGTGTCATTTGGCAGGGAGAAAGTATGGATGATGATTTCTTTGTCAATACTGGAGTCAACCATCACCTTCATGTGTATAACCTATGTGTCTGTTGTCCAGTTTCTGTGGTAATTTAGTAATGACCATTTGTGTAATGTCCGTTTTCTGTGGATATGTATTTTTATATGACAATTCATTCTCATTTTAGGACACAACTGCCGTCTCATAGATTATCATTAATTCCATCAAATGGATCAAACATTTATTTATTTATCAAGCAACACTTCTCAAGGATTAAGTATACTTACTGTGGGGTCCACAGTAAGGACTTTCTGTATGTTGAGTCCTCATGTTTTGTATGCTACTGCCAATAGACTGGTCTGATGTCCTATACTCGTTTTTCTCCACCAGGGCTGCACTCCACTATACAAGTTTGTATTGGCGGAGCACAGAGCCGGGAAAACCAGTCTAGTACTATCTAGCCCTCCTGATATTTAGCTTGCTGTATAGTGCTACATACAAATAGTGTTTCATTTTTATTTTGGGTTTGAAATTAAGTATATAGAAAATCGGGGAATCTTAAATTTTAACTTTTCCCTCTCTCCTTGACATATATCGGTAGATATAAATTGAGATCAGTTGACAGCTGCATGTATTATATCGCAGACAATAATTTTTCAAACTGAACTGTTTTTGTCAGAATTATTGCCATATGTATGGTGAAGGTCATACAAGTTCTCGTCTGTTATGTAACATTGTCAAACAATACAGTCATGGCTACCACATGCTGAACTGTGAGATTCCATTTTAAGGGGGAGGAGAGGATGGGCTTTTAGAAAATCAAAGTCTGATACTATTGAAATACATTGTTGTTTGCCTTCTATGCATTTGTAATCATGATGATTAATTCAACAAATTGATTATTTAACCCCTTTACGTAATATACCCTTAAGTCACATCCAGATTCTTCCAAAACAATTTATTGCACTGTCTAATTACTGTCAACATTCTGGGGTGTGTGAAAAAAGCATCATATTAAAAGTTTAAAAAAGAAACAAGAATATCATCTACTGTTCTATTGTATAGCATACATGCATGAACATCCTAATATCTTTTGTTAAACAAGTCGTTTTGATGGGGTTTTTCTTTTGTTAGAATTAGGTTTGTTTTATCTTAAGAAGACAGCGAATTAACTTTAAGAGCGTTGATCGAAGTTATAAATATTGTTATTATTGCTGAACATGCCTGTGATATGTACATATGTAGACATTATTTGTATATCTAGATGAAGGCTTTTAGTAGAACACTTATACTTTAGTTGTTTCTTTCTGATTTTAAAGAAGTGATTAGTACTTATTAACAAAAAAGTGTTTATTTCTTTGTGTGACTTTGTGAATTTTTCAATGTATGTGTTACAATCAGTTAAAAGTGCTTGGACAGAAACTGAAATATTTTCATATGTGTACAGCTTTCAATACAATTTTACAGTGCTGTGGTTACCATAAGTAAATGACACCATGCAACAACAAACAGCACCATGGTTACCATAAGTAACTGTTGCCATGCAACAACAAACATCACCATGGTTACTTATATTATTAACTATTGTCACCACCATCCAACAGTATGCATCATGGCTACTAACTATGTAACAGTTGTTGCCAATGAACAAAATTAAGGTCACCTAGTAACTATCAATACCATGGTTACTAAGTAACTTGTCACCAACAGTCAGAGATAGTTGCTAAGTAACAATTGTCACCAACAGATAGAACCATGGTAAATATGTAAGTTACCTTTGACAACCATAAACATTACTAAAGTTACTTCAGCAAAGTAATAACTGATTTATATATAATTTTTTTTTTTTTTTTATTATAAATATTAGTCTTTAATAGACCAGTAATTTTGATCGCCTATGTACGTTTTCGTGTTAGTGCTGTTATATGATATATTTAGTTACTTTTTCATTTACTTTGATTTTGAACAACTTATCTTGTCACCTTAATCCAAACTCATTTTTCAGTTTTTTTTATTGTACATTTTATTTTTAAAAATTAAGAAAACGTTTTGTCGTAGAATGTTTTAGATGTAAAATTGACATCATTATATGCATTTATGTCAAACTATTTGCAAGGTACAGTAATTAAAGATTCTACTTTGAATTTGCTCTTAACAATTTAAATATTTTATTTTTTCATACATTTGAAAATTTATTCCAACTTTCCCTTTTATAAATAAGAAGCATTTGATGGTAGGAATTTGAATTTGCTCTGAACAATTTAAATATTTTATTTTTCATATATTTGAAAATTTATTCCAACCTTCCCTTTGATAAGAAGCATTTGATTTTAGATTACCGGTATTGTTTACAAAGTTCTGACATTCGTAGGACCATCATGATGAATCTTTAGCCAATATATAGACAGACTAAAGTGTACCTACATTTAAATATAGAAACATTCTATAATTGGTTGAGATAAATAGGTTATAAAAGGCAGCAGTCTATAATTATGTTTTTTAATCATATAATTTTATATTTTTTTTCAAACATAATTTTTTTCAAACACATTAAATTCATAAGTCATTTTTGTTCATTTTTTGTCAATACCTAGTTTTGTCATCAAGTAAGCCATGTTTCTCGATCCTTGGAAGTATATATCGTCTTATTTAGTGCATTTTAATGACACAGTTTTGAGATATCACTTTTGACAAGCAAATAATCCTCTGTATAGTTTCATAATGATTTGAATTGATCTATAGACTATATGTTCTAAAACTATTGTGTGTATCGGAACAAAAATACAAAATTTTATTATTTTTTTATATATTTATAATAATTTATGAACCTAAATTACTACCGGTATACACTTTTATTTAGTATACTGTTTTTTTCATGTTCTAATAAAGACAGTTGAATATTGTGTGTATCAGAACAAAAATGCAAAAGTTTGATAAAAAATATTTTCTATAAATATTAATAATAATTTATGGACCTAAATTACTATACACTTTTATTTAGTATACTGTTTTTTACATGTTCTAAGATAGTTAAATATTGTGTGTATCGGAACAAAAATACAAACATTTGATTAAAAATATTTTCTAATATTATCAATACAATATCAACATTGATCAATCTGATTAAAACCATATCCTACTTCTCCGTGGAAAAACTTTGTGGAAAAACTCCGTGGAGAAATTAAGTGATCCTTTATCCACGGAGTCGGTAGAAGGATACGATTTTTATCAGATTGAACGTTGTTGAAAGTTCAACTAAATTATGATTCTCATTGATATATAGTATACACTGGTGTTTTTTTTTCTTCATATTTTAGATCTTTAAGTTTTTAAAAATATTTAAATAGTTTTAAAGGCTAGATATTATTAATGACAAATAGGAGACAGAATACAACACAAAGTGATTAATTCTGTGCCAAAAAGGAAATTGATCTAAGAACAGTACGGTATATATGTATAACTATGTTCTTAAAGCTATATATTAGTAGTGCTATGATGTTTATAACATTACAAGTGATAGGAATGTAGGTGGAAAAACTCCTATATTTCAATATGTTGAGATAAAGAGATTCTCACAAGGAGGAAAATTCCTAGCCAAAAAAATAAAAACAATTGTGATATTTTAAAATATGGTCGATTAATTTGTGTTATTATGGTAATTAGTTGCTTTGAAGTGTTCAGTTTGTGTGATAATGTAATATTAGAATGAATTTGTTGTAAGAAAGAAGACAAACTTGTAAAACAACAAAACAATGCTTTGTTTAATTGTTTGTGTTTATGTTAATATTGTGTGATACTTTGTTTGTATAAAATGGTTGAAAGATACGATCGCTGGTTGTAAGGAGGGGGGGGGGGGGGGGGCAAAAAAAAAAAAGGTCCCGGATGGACACAAAAATTTTTATTCCAGGTTTCTTGTGTTTTTTGCACTGGCGTCTGAAATAGAGTTTACATCAGAAAATTTATTCCATACATTTTTCATTTTGTCACAGGCGCCTATGCCATATGGCATTTTGGGACAGAGCATATTTTTACCAACTGATAAAGAAAATAATATTCTTGTAAGATATGACCTTTCAGTGTAAGAATTTTAACAGCAAAACCACACTTACTGTCATACACATTTTGTCAAGAATGTGTTATTCAGATATTATCTCCTTCTCTGCAGACAGTCAAGACACACAAAATGTCAAATACTGTCAAACATACTGCTGACCCAGATCAGTCCAAACTGTGTTAGTTAGATTCTTGGTATTTTTTGGGAGGACAGTCATGAAGATTTGGTGCCAGATAGTTCATGTTTTTGTCACAATCTTTCCTGTAATTGGAAGTGAAGTCATCAGGGCTTCAACGCCATTGCCATCTGTGTTTTTGACAACTTTAAGTGTTTGATTTGCACCAACTTTGACTTGCCACAAGCTGAGAAGATTATTACTTCAAGTTCCTGCCAAAAGCAATTATAACTTTTCATACCAAATTAAATATATAATTTCACAAAATATACGAAAAATTAGAAATTAAATTGTAATTATGTAAGTATGTTACTTCATAAGATGCACAGATGTATTTCTGTTTCATGTAAAAAACACTTTGGGAATAGGTGAAGTTAAGAATGAATATTTCAACAACACAGATTTAATTTTGATACACTTTATGAATAGATGTTTTAAGATGTCAATAGCATTTTAAGTCAAACAAATGTTCTCTTTAATATTTATAAATTGAAATTAAGACAAGTCAAGCATGCATAGATTATAGAAAAAAGTCTTTTCTGTAAGTGACTAACTCAATCTGCACCTTGACAAAAAATAACTTATAAAGTAAGGGTTACACAGGAGTATAGTGATTGTCTGAAGAAACCAAATATTATGTATATGTGTGCGGGCCATTCAGACATTCAACATCCAGACCAGTTCCAGACTAGTCAAGCATCAGCTGCTAAAAAAACCTTCTACGGCAGGAAGAGTCTTGAGTTTTGTTTATCTTTATGTGGACAGACGATCAAGACATTCAACATTTGGGCCAGACAGCTTAAAAAACTTCTGTGACAAGAAGAGTCTGAGTTGTTTAAAATACATGTAGCAACCCTAACCTACGTTAACATCTTATTTACAGGAACTTAAGTTACAAGACATCATAGACTGGTTCTCTGACCCTTTGTTTACCTCTATCCACCAGGGTTGTGCAGAGTGGCGTGCAGAGCAGCAAATTAAGGGAGAGAACCAGTCTATAAGACATAATATTTGTTTGTATGTTTATGCTCGCATTCTTTGCAGCATGTGCAGTCACAACAAAAAGACGGAAGGACGCATGCATGTGCGTAACATATTTATCATGACAATATCTGACTGACATCTCAATAAAGACACTCGGTACACAGCTGTTGCTGGCAATGTGCTGCCAATGTCTGCAGTAGTCAGAAAAACACATAGTCTTTAGAACTTCTTATATTTATTTGAAACAGCTATATGGATATACGCATGTACTTTAGTTTGTTGGTTGTTGATAATTCAGAAATTTGATAATTTTTTAAAGGTAGTTTTATTTTCAAAATTTATAACATATTTTTTAATGCCTTGTTTATCAGAATGCTATTTTACTAAAATGTGAATTTGACATTTTTTTCTTATGAATTTATATGTAGCCAGTGCCTTGTAATGAAATGATGCTTGATTTAGAAGCTCTGAAAAATAATTTAAATTATGAACAAAAACCTTAAAAAAAGTCTTAAGATATTTCGCTGTGGAAAAACAATTCAACAAATTATTGCAATGAAAATTTTCATAAACTCTCTGTATGTCCCACTTTAAGATGTTATAGTGTTGAAGTCATTGCCAGTTGCTTTTGCCTAACAAGTCGCCTCACGCTGTGATGTAAGTTATCACCAGATCGGCCAGGATCAGTCAAAATATTTAAATCTGATTAAATATAGATGTACTCAATGCCATGCGTGTTCAGCTTCCGTTAGATAAGATCGGCAGTGGAAGGAGCTCTGGTTTTAAGTGGAGATTTAGAGATTTTCTGCTTTTTTCTCGTTGAATGGGTAATAGAGGTTTATTTGATAGTTTTTACAAGTAGACGTGTGATAAGAAAGGAGATTTAGTTTTAGTTTGAGATAAGGATGGCCGTGGCATCTTCTGATAAATGTCCCCTGTTCCAAAATGCATTTGATAATTTCAAAACTTAATTAAAACAATTTTTCTGTGATTTTAAATAAAGTAAGCAAAAAATTTTATCAGTCTTAAGCCGAATTTGAGCATGTTGTTTTTGTTAATTTTGTTGGAAGATCAAACTTAATTATAAGCAATTTATATGAACATGTATTTGCCAATCTAAAATCTTTTAAGTATCATAACTTGATTAAGTTATTCATTATAGAAAAAGAAGGACTTATAATGGGGAACAGTGTTGTTTTGTTATAAATACAAGTCACACTGGTTGAACTAAAAACCGGATGTACCGAACTCCTCTTGACTTTACTTCACCAGAGATGTGTATGACAATCGCTATAAGCCATACACGAATCAAATAACCATACAGTTACCATTCTGACATAGAGGAAAGTCATGAGGAGTTCGGTACATACGGTTTTTAGTTCGATCACTGTGCAAGTTATATTAAGAGATTAAAATAGGTATGAATGTGAAGGTTAAAGCAAGGTGAAGGTTACAGAAAGGTGAAGGTGAAATGAAATGGGAAGGTTATATAATATGTATAAATGTGAAGTATAGATAAAAAATGAATAAATTATGTGAGTGTTTATATATGGATAAATGAGATGGTTTTATAAGTGGGTATACATGAATATGTATGTATTTGATTGTTATATAAGTGATTATAAGTTTAAATGTGAAGGTTAAACAAGTGGTTATATATGTACCCGGTATAAATGTGAAAGTTGAATATGTGGTTAGCGGTATATGTGTTTTATTATATGTTTGATAAGTGCTATTATTGCTTGGATCATTTGTATCATCATGTTATGTATGTACACATTTTCTTTTCTTGGTGCTGTAATATTATTAAGTTAAGATTTGCATGTCATTGAAATTGAATGTGTGTTGTTCTTTCAATGTGTCAAAAACTTTCTTGTTATATAAAAAGAACAATTAGACAATTATTGATAATAAAATCTAAAACATTTAATTTATGCATGTTTCTTTTGTTTTTAGTCCATATGGACTTTTCTCATACAAATCCGATCCATCGTCTGTCATCTGTCGTTAACTTTTGCTTTAAACAACATCTCTGATTGTCTCTGACCCCCAGGGGACACGTGGGCGGGGCCAAAAGGGGTAAATTTGACAGTATGCTTTTAAAAGGCATCTCCTCCAAGACCATTGGGCAGATTTCAACCATATTAATTTGGCAGGAAGCATCCTTATAGGAAAAAGGTTTCAAACTATACAAATGAAGTCTTGGACCACGAGGGGACAAGTGGGCGAGGCCAGAAGAGGTAAATTTGACTGCTTACCTTTAAATGACATCTCCTCAGAAACTACTGGGCAGATTTTAACCAGATGGATGTTAAGGCCAAATGGGCCTCTTGTTTATCTATCTCTTAAGAAAAATCAGTCAGAATCGACAAGATATGAACATTCCAGTGTTGTCAATGTACACTCGTCGCAACTTCGGCCGTTTCCATGTACTTTGTGTACTCAACTAATGAGAGTAATGGATTCACCCGGGGTTTGCTGATTGGTCAATGTAATAATGAGATTTCACTATTAAAAGGGCCCTGTATAAATGGCCTCTTTATATTAGGTTAAAGTTGATTGTATAGAGGACTATTATGGTCTCTTTATAATGGTTTGTACTAAGGAACTGACCTCTTAATAATGACTCAAAGAAGATTTTTTTAAGATGGCTTTAGAAATGGCGTTTTTTAATGGCATATTTTTGGATTTGACC
>JAUMGZ010190421.1:0-13285 GCA_032359645.1 Pododesmus macrochisma
TGGATTATGTCTATATTTTTATCAGAAACAGACAATCCAAACCCCCACCCCCATGGCATCATGATAGCGGCCATAAAACTTTCTGAAATCAGACCAAAATATGGGTAGCGTATAACCCTGCCTCAAAAGCTTCGATGTAAATCAGACTATTCGTCCAATTGTAAGTAAGTCAGTCAGTCTGTCCGTCCGTCTGTCTGTCTGTCTTTGATTATATAATATAATCTTATGTAATTTGTAGAATGCGGTCCAGGGGTGTTACTCCTTGTCGCACTAACGCTTTGCTTTCATAATAAAAAACGCTGATTATATTTCCATCCTGTTAATTGTTTTTTTTCTTTGCTCTTCTGTTACTGTAGAAGTGACACGTTCTTATGGTGACATTTGCTTCATTTTCAAAAAGTAAAGTGGTTACCACACACTGGAATGACAGTGAAGCATCGCGACGGATGACACACATGTAGCAGGAAACGCTAACCCTATCGCGAGCACCTGGTTTCGCTTCTAGTTTGTTAATAGAAGTTGTGATTTATTTCAATATCGTCTTGTTTTTGCGTGTATACTACTTTTCTGCATGTTTGTGATGAAATTTATAGTTTCATTACCAAGGACATCGTTGACATATACCGATTTTAAATAATTGCATATGTCACAAATGTGTAGCAGGAAACGCTACTCCGTTGCGGATACTTAGTTTTGATTTTAATTTAATACCCGGAAGATATTTTGTCAACATGCAGGCAGACGGACGGACAAGTAGAACAGATGAGCAGTCATATTCCAGTATAAATAATAACTTACGTCCATGATTCAGAAAATGTGTTTGGACTGTCTTTTCTATATCTTCCACAACAGTTCTTGGGTGTTTTTTTGTCATCAAGGTAAGTTCCATCGTATTTCTTAAAATCGTCTGTGCAATCATCATTAAGAGTTCCACAGAGGCCCTCCGTCTGCTCAATGTCTTTAAATGTTGGATATATTATGACATTTACATATTTAAGACGATCGATCCACACATGTATTTTCGAACCAATATGCGTATATATCTGTAACAAAAATGTTTAAGGTAGGATTTAACGTCACGCTAAACCCATTTGAAACCTACTGCGATTTAAGATCTAGAAAAACAAGGAATCCTTAAACAACAGAACTCTAAATACATTTTGCCCATCTATATGTTTACTATTCAGCGAGCTTAACCAAATTTAAGGAATTTTAACATGTGTTACGTTTATGATGATTAACTTCTTATGTTCTATTTATATAAAAATACAATAAGAAACGACAATACATTCCCTTAATTGACCTGTCAAATACTTTATTAAATATCTGGTAAAATAATGATCAAAAATATGTCCATTTAACCGTTGCGCCAATGGTTGCAGTGTACCTTTGATTTCATTAGGTATTAGGATCCCTCACACCATCACTGTAGTTGATCCCATGACCAGAACTATTTGAATTATTTTACTACAACCAATAATCGATATTTCAAGCCAAGATTGATTAAAAGTGTCCAGTGGTTAATATCAAGAATTATAAACGGGTAACACATGATAAGAATCCGTAGAATGACTAGTTTGGAATATAAAATGCAAATTTGCATATT
The DNA here is from genome assembly GCA_032359645.1 of Pododesmus macrochisma. Lineage (NCBI taxonomy): Eukaryota > Metazoa > Mollusca > Bivalvia > Pectinida > Anomiidae > Pododesmus > Pododesmus macrochisma. Next base: position 1,607 of record JAUMGZ010190421.1, read on the forward strand.
AAAAGACGCCACTAAAAATAAATGAAAAAACAAACAAACATTTTCTATTTGACATCAGAATAAATGCAATGACATCGGCAACATGTCCTTAAACATTTCAAGAACGCATGTCATTTATCTATGAAGTTCTATGATTTACGACAGTAAGCTTCCTAAGTACTCTCAATGTACAGCCCTATCGCTGAATCATATTATGACGATCTCCTTGTATGCAAATATTATCATGCTTGGATATAGATTTGAAACCCTAACATCGTTCGGATGGTGGGTTTGGTGGTGCTTCAACATGACATGGGAGATTATATTATTTTTCATATGAAATCATGCTGTCTTAAGATAGATGTCATTGAAAATCAAACCTTTTTGAAGGAGGTATTTATAATGATTGTCTTCAAACATGCACGATCTAGGTTACAATAACGAGTTACTCATACAGCAATGTGTTAAGCACAAGGATATTCTTTGTCATGTTAATAAAACGCATTCGATATAAGAGGGAAATGTGTACAAGTTGTCATGATAATTAACTCAAACTTTTGAAACTCGTGTATGAGACGTACGAGATAAATCTGTTGATTCAGAGTTTTAAAAGTACCAGATGCAATGGAACACAGTCTCCAAACTTTTTGTTCTATTAATCCTATCTGTTCTTATTGTTAATTACTCACTTTGTATTCGTGTGTACGTATTTATGTCAAAAGGTCGATATTATCAAACTTGGTACTTGTATATCAATACGTACAATAAGGAAAAATAAGATTAGTTCAAAATGCTTTATTTATTTATAATTAACAAAATATTTCCGAAATAAAAATTATACATTTCTATATATATGTTAGACTTTGATAAGTTCTAAAAGGATTTGATTTAAAAAAAAAAAATCTAAACACAAAGAGGTGCATCGATATACATCGAACAACTATAGCTACATGTCTGCAAGCCTGTAGGTTTTCCTAATTACTTGAAATTGATTCCATTAGTACTCTTAAGATTTAACATAGGTAAAGTTCAGACCATGTTTTCCAAACATTAATAAAAAACCAAAACAGGATTTGCAATTTCAATTAGTATAATATATATGCATTAAGCACAAATTTTGAAAATAATCTATGTATTGAATTTGTGTACTCTTGGTAAAATATGTGTATAAAAGATGAAATATTTTTTAAGCTCAACACATAGGGTCACCCAAGTCAGACAGGTTGAAGGGTAGAGGCCAGACAACGATCTGCACGTCCTTCGGAGTGGACGCTTAGCTGGCGGTCCCGTGTACAGGGATTTTTAACCCCCTGGCACGATAAAGATCCCCATGTAAAGTTCGATAAGAGTAGGCGGAAACGCCGTTGCATGGGCTCATCCTTCTTTCTGAACTATCTCTATTGCTTTCGTTTCCCGTTCCTGTCGCCGCTTCTCTTCCTGTCCTATTTTTTTTGATTATTCTCCTTTGGTCTTTTGTCGCTATATCGGTGAAATTTTCTGGACGTGACGTTAAACTTATATGATAATAATAATAATAATTAAGCTCAACACATGGTTAATTTTCCACAAATTCATGCAACGTCTTCATAATAATAGTTGCAAAGTGTCATCAGTTTTAAAACATTTGAATAAAGTTTCAAACAAATCTCCTCCAATTGGAATGTATGGTTTAACCCGGGGCACTGGTTCCATATAACGATTTATTTCACGCGCCTTACGGATAAGGATATTCTGCCTTCACTGTTCTCCATGTTAAATATGTTTCATAATTCATATTTTAAGATAGTATTTGTTGTTATTTTTACAAACTTAAAATAAGTAAAATTATGAATGTTTTGCAAAGTACTTCATTTTGATGCAGCACACATAGTTATATTTTATTAAGTGATATTATTGTTTAGGCAGTGACAAATGTATGTTAAAAACGTCTCCCTTTTCTAGAGCATTGTGTAACATTTAGTATTAGTTTTGTAGGTTAAGATAGAAATGTTTGTACTGAGCAAGTGTAATATATGATTGTATAGGTTATGTGTATCGTACTGCAAGCAGTTTCATGTTAAAATGATAAGTACCCAAAACTCATAAAACGAAACTATGTTGATTATTTTTAATTAGGGCTTAACGTCACGTCCAGAATCGTTATTCGATTGTTGAAGGCATCATTCATTGAGGGTAGGTGTGTTACATTGTCTTATTTGCTTGTGTAAAACATTACCACTGAGTATAAAATGTCAACATAGGGAATACATTATAACCTATTAAAAGTATTCGTTGATTACACTATACAATGGGTCCTTTCATTCATCTTTCAGCAAAGGAAATCGTTGTTCTTTGTATGTTCTATGTAAATCCCCTTTCTATGGATGAATGAGTTTGAGAAGTGTATTAATCTTGGCATACGTGTTGAAAATACAAAATGTTTCCAAGAATGTACTACATCCATATATATAATGAAACTATAGCTCACTACAAAATAATTATGACTTTAACTTACATCATATTTATCTTTTGTTGTCGATGTTACATCAAGAACATCGTTTTTACAGGATGCAAATCCAGTGGTCCGTTGATTTTTATCGCAATAATCAATTACATACACATCCTGTAACGCCCTTATAGCTACTGCACAAACGCAGACAACACTTACAAAACCTGTGCATTTTACAAGTTTTACCTGTACCTACAATCATATAAAAAAGTAAATAATGAAATTTAAAAAGGTACAAGCGTTGTTAAAATAGTAAAAATGAGCAAGACACCCAGATCAAATCTGTATGCTCACTTGGTTTTCATTAAAAAGGAACAAATCTGAATAATCTTCACTTATTAAATAATTCTTTTTTATATTTACCCATTCGAACAAAGAATGACTATGATTAATAACTATAACAGATAAGCTACTGTAACGTGTCGAGCGGGTGAGACTGAATATCATCCCACCACTGCCAACAATTTTGTAACGTGTCGAGCGGAAAAGGCGTTCACATCATCTCATCCGCTGTCATCAACATCATTACATGAGGACCCAGCCTCCTTGAATGCTTGGTCTCAAACACTGTTGGTCTGTACAGATAGTTCAGGATTAGAGATGCCAAACAATACAGAGACATTTGTTTAAATTCAATCCAAACGAGGAACACTTCAAACGTATGTTGTTAACAAAACCACGTATAACATTAACGAGACTCAATCACAAAGACATGTGCACGGACTTAGAACCGCCAGTCTAGCTAACAAGACTGATGTGTTTAAACCGGTTTATCTGGGCCCACACCTTCACACTTACCCATGCCTTCATATTCTCTTAGACAGCATATACAATAAGTTAACAAGACTTGTTTCAAACCCCATGTTCAAACATTATAGTTTCAGACACTAAGTTCTTACATATAAGTCTCAAACCCTATATTGCTATAGTAGCCTCATTCCTTATGTTCATATACTTGTCTCAAAACCTGCGTTTCTACAGTGGTCTCACACCCTATCCCTACACTATGCAACTATGAATATAAATATGACGTTAACATAAACAACCATTTGAATCTACTATATATTGTAGATTTAACATGTTCGAGACCTAGCCCTAACATATCTGCAGTGGACCGCCCACGATCTCGGACGACTGCAAACTAGTAGAGTCCCAGCTACAGGGTCAAGATAGCAGTATCTTCCAGAGACCCTTCTTAGCTACGTTCATCCATATACAAGCTATTAGAAACCCAGTTGTAACGTCTTGGACAGTTACAGTTCCAGAGTAAGCTAGTTATTGTAATGTTACCCGGAACCCCAGCTGCTACTCTGTGCCTTAAACCTGTCAACCCTAGTCTTATCACTGAATCCTTGCTAAGATATATATGCATACCTATAGTCTTTTTTTGCTTTTACTTAACTGCTCCGCAGATTAAACACTGACTGCCTACATCACTATGTATGTTCGCCTTTATACCATATTCTATGTTGTGACGTATTTGTAAACAGGAACACTATTAGCCGCTAAATATCTAAGCTACGGTATTATAAGTGTGTTTTGAGATTCTGATTAGTTGCTAGCATACCAAACTAAGACCTTGGATTGGGTGAAAACCCTGCAAGCTGATTGACTAACCATGACAACTGTATTTCTATCCGACTTGATCAACCTTGATAAACACAACATAAAACATATTGTGTTTAATTTAGTTTTAACATATTTAATTTTGTCAAATACATATAGTGAAATCAACGGTATTAAATTTAAATGACTGATAACACTAACATACAAGGCACAAATGAAGGTACGTTTAACGTGTTCAACATTGTTACTCTGTTGTTTTAACAGTTAGCCCATTCATCCACTTACCTATTTTGCAAACAATGTATTCAATCATTTAGATTTTTTGTAAATACTTGAGTTACATATACATGTATACAGGTAAATGATAATATTATCTTATAAAAAATGATAACTTTGGACCAAGTGATCTATATATTAATAAGAAATAAATGAGCTAAGAAAATATGGGTAGAATTTAATCAACCAATGCGTATTCCAGTTTCTAATACAATTATAAAACCAATGGGTAAAGTAAGTTTAAATAACGTTCCATCGTCCCTGTATCAATGGTGTCGGGTCCAATAAACTCCACATACTCAACCGATTTATAAAACAGATGCGGTGTTATTTATTATATCTGACTCTTATCTTTATGTCCTCGGATTTTATCTCATTTGGTTTTTTGTCACGATATCGGTTATTTATTCTGGTAAATATCTGGTAACTATCTGATTCATAATTTAACCTGTTTTACTTGTCATTTTTTTTTCATTATTATTGTGTTACTTATAGTATCTAACATGATTCATTTTTTTTTTGCTATTAATTTGTGATATCGTTATTAATCGCCTTACTTTTGAGCAATAAGCAGATTTAGATCGATGTCTATGCACAATTAATTCATCCTTTTCCTGTTTGTGTTTTTGAGACCCGGGCACAATTTGATCTTCCTGTCCTGTCGTTTGTTTTATCTCCATTGGTCTTTGGTCACGGTGTAGATGAAGTGCTCTGCGAGGTATTTTTATCTTTTATACAAACATGCATACATTGTTTTCTGTCTCGTTGATCGTTTTACCTGTTTTACTTGTCCATTTATTTATTTTTCATTATTACTGGGTCATTCGAGGACTGTACAATATTTCCTTTCTATTTACTGCTATCTATGCAATACTGATAAGCATGCTGATTGTAATCTATTTCTATACACAATAACTTGATCATTTGCTCCTATTTGTGTTCTTTGAGACATTTTTAAATGTGTTGGTGTTTGTCTGTTGGTCTTAGTATGGTTACTGTGTCGGTAAGTGTTTGCCTTCATTATACATATATACCAACCTACTTTCCTTCGTTTTTCTATCTTATTTGTCATTCAGCATGTGCTACACATCAATTTATTTTTCATATATTTCTTATATATTACTGTGTTCCTTTAGGTATTCAGGTTAGGATATGAAGTAATGTTGGTCTTTTATTATGCTAACATAGACATTACTCTGTTTTCCTCTTCTTATCCAAAAATGCAATCTGAATCATGCCTCCGATAAATATGATATTTATAAGAGGAAGGAGTCAAACTGTGTGAGTTACCCCGTCCCGAACCCTAGATCTTGCTCACAGCTGCTGTAATTAATGGACACAAGAGAATAATTGATTTTGAATAGACAAGACTTATCTCATTTATCATTTACATTAATTGCAGCCGCAGTAAATCACCCTCATTTAAATACATCATTCACTCCCGCTCACGAAAAAAGCAACAATCTTTTCTCTCAATTACCTACTTTTCCATTTACAACACATTCTGCATGTGTTCACATTGCAAATTAGACATTTTAAAACGTTATCAAGAGAAGAAGAAAAAAATCGAAACAAGGAATGTAGCGAAACTGCTGGTTAAAGGATTTTAGAAATATATAACGTATCCTCGCGATATATAAACGACGAATTATCCCGATATTACTTCAAGAATTGCCGAAAATGCCGATATCTATACTCATGTTTGAACGTTTGATATCACATTACAAATATTATCGAATTGGATTTTTTTTAAAATAAAATTGACGTTTGTTTATTCCTTTCGCGATCGCACACTATTTCTTGACAACAAATTTATATTTAATTTGCACATATACTTTAGAGCAGCTTTTTGACAAATTATATTTTTTAATTCAAATGTTATTGGAATAGACACGTTATAACGAAAGATCTGTTTCTAAGTAAGTCTTGTTTGTACTTTCAAAATAATTTTATAAAAAAATTAATAAACACAATCCAACAACTTCAGTCGGCATTAAATACATTTTAAATCTTAATAACAGCTTTTTGTGTTTAAAACCGTATAAATGTTATACATGTATTATCAGATAGTTTAAACTTTCTCTATCGGGAAATATCAGTATTTACGTTTGACGTTTTGATCAGAAAGAAGGTGCTCTTAAAATGTCATGTGTCTCTTTCAAATGAAATGTGGCGTGATATTTAAATGAGACAGAACCGCGCAATATCACAAACAGTCTCCGTCTCGATAGGGTCTAGACATAAGTCTAACGGGACGTCAAACTCCATTAAATCAAAATTCAGGTATATGCAACTGCAATCATTTATCAATAGAATTTCTACAAATTTGGTGGTAATATTGCTTTAAGGTTAACATGTAATCACATTTCATCTACAAACATAGGTTGTTATTATTTCAAGGTTTTTAAATTGGATTTTATGTAAAAAGTGAAGTCTTGAAAATTATATAAAAAACATTTCCAAAACAATTATTTACACTAACAAATATTAGTATTGCACTTATGTATTTGATTAAATTAGTGTTAAAAAGGTATCAACGTGAAATATATTTATACAAAACTAAAACATTTATTAATAAAATATTACCGCATACTATTTACACGTAAGAGTAAACATTCTCCACTGTAATCAACGGGTAGTTTTTTTGTTCTTTATTACGGAAAAATGGCAAAAAGTGACTCAATAATAATACTAAAAAAAAAAGAAAATGCCATTACTGCTTTGAACTTCTTTAAAATGGAAACACACTCTGTTTCGTCAATACTATACATACAATAGTCATCAGTTAAGAACATAAACTGTGATATTGTCTCCTTGCATTTGTTTTAATTTGTAGATGTACTACGATCAATCAACGCTTAAACAACATACAATGTAATTAAACCTTCCTTCGACATTCTGCCAAATGTACAATTAATCAAAAATCAAACCGAAAACATGTAAGGCCATACTCTATATTGCTACGATGAAGTTGTAGTCAAATTAAACAAAATTCGTACCTCCACTTCTGAATTTGTTGAGTTGTGTCTATAAAGAACAAACGTTCCCTCGAATTGAAGTTCATAAGGCCTGAAACACAGATACAAATTTCATGTTAAATTAACACTCTAAAAAATGATAGAAAATAATATTTTCTGTATTTTCTATATAATCGCGATTGTTATTAAAAGAAAACACCGAAGAGTAATTGTATAGCGCACTGACATATATGTATCCCTCTTCTTTTAACGTACATCTATATATATCCCCATTAAGTCAGATGAAATTAGATCGTTTGCTTCATAAACCACCATAACTTGTGTTTGTTTCGTGTGTTGGTGGAGAGTAAGATAATTCAAATTTCCATAAACGTTGAACCTCCTTTTACCACATTTATTTCAATTCTTATTTATTTGAAATGAAACAAGCCACAAATCTGTTTTCAACTAAACAACTGAGAAATATATTTAATATCATATCAAATGTTTGACTGTCTAGTATTAAATCATGCAAGTGAAGAAAACGTATGAAATTGGTGACAAACAAATCTGTCTTTGTGACTGTTTTAAAGGACATTACACTTTAAAACACAACTAATGATGTGCTTACATGAAACTTCATAGTTAATAAAAAAAACATGCAACAACATGATCTATGAAAATAAAATTGTCAATCGTATTACTGTCTGCAATGCGCAGTGGGTTGACAATGGAGTGTTTTCTTTTGTTAGAGCATATTTGTCGAATTTCAGTGAAAAGGTCACACGAGGTCACAAGACGTTATGTGGGAAATAAATGTATAAACAAGAATATAGACATTTATGCAATATCGTATTTACTTGCTAATATACACACGGGGCATGCATTTTGTTCGCAATTTACGTAAAGCTTCTTGGAGTGTGTTTGTTAGTAATAATTGCTGTTTTGGCGAACTGTACTGGGGATTATACCCTAAACTAAGTATTTATCAATTCTTCCATCTAATCTACGATTTTACTTCTCACCATTGGGCAATAATAAAACTTTAACTTCCAAGGAAAATAGCTGGCGGATATGCATATGCACACATAGGAAAAGGCAGATCGTCAGCACTTGACTCAGTTGTAAATGTTATATCTATAACAAAATCAAACCAGCAAAATACATACAAATTGGTCGTAGGTATCTGCATCTCAACTCTCACAAAATGTTTTGGTCCAGGCCCTGCCGACAAAGCTAATTCCACATCGAAAGGTTCTATGGGTAGCGACACTAACCGACTTAAATTCGTGCAAGCCGTAAGAGATCAGCAGAAGCAGCATCAACAAGGTCTCAAGCTTGGGAAATGAATGATCCCAGCAACTGGAGCTTCGGCAAAACTGGAAGTAATTGGCATTTATATGTCTGAAAGCGGACTTTCGAAGTCAAATCTAGTACAAATATATTACGCAAACAAAAATCAGCGGACTGGTCCTCGTGATACTTCTACGCATAGTGAGAGAGACGCAGATTATGTTGCAAGGGCTGCCGACGAAGCTGTACAGGCCGTCTCCTATGAGACCGAGCCTGCAGCGCCCATCTCACCACAACGCAGGGGCGATCACTCTAATGCGCACAACGACCCATCAACCGAGACTCGGACAATAACAGACACGATGAACAGAATACACAGATATTCACAGTCAATGTGCGACATGAACTCCTCTTATCCGGGGAACTCAACGGATTTCGACACGGTCAGCGAAAGACCAAGACGAAGAATTCCGATGAAACAGTTGTCACGCATGGACGTCATCGCACCCGGGATTCGAATTGAAATATTGGAAGGTAAGGACGTTAATTTGACGACTCTATTAATTCCTAACGTCGAAGGGTCAAGTTCTCTCGAGATTTGCTCTATGACTTTAACAATAAAAACAAAGTAAATCAAACCTTAAATTGTCTCTACCTCTAACCTTGCCATAATTTATTCTTTCTTTCGGAAAATTTAAATCAGTTAGTTGTAGTGCACATCCGGATCGCACAGTAGAATAAATGTGTATAAAAATGATATCATTAATATCGGCACTCAGTTTCCCGGTGACACGTTTTACCAATATCATAAAATGTTTTCTGCCATAGCAGCAGACCAGCTGCAATTAAATAACATTTTAGTAGACTGGTCCGTACGAGATGAGATGCAGTTTAATACATGTGTTGCTGGACGAAGAGCTATTTTAGTGAATTTTGTAATACTGTTGACCATGGCTCTAAATGTTGTCCATTTCAATCAGAAAGCGGTCAATATAACTCTTATTCCAATTCTAGTGCAAATTTAAGCCACAACTTCGAGAGGTTTCGTGGTCATAAACGACCAGATTACAACCAAGGGAAACGCGACTCGCATTGAAGAGTAGTACAGAATTTCCAGGGCAAAGAGGTGTGTAATAATTTTAATTCACAACGAGGATGTTTTACGTCTGGTTGTTGTTTACTTCATATTTTCTTCTCCTGTAATGAAAGTACACATGAAGAAGTCTATTGCCCAGAGGGAAAATAAACTAACGTCCCTTCAGTAAGTAGGGTTGAACTGTCAAACATACCAACAGGTGCCCCAATGACAGGTTCTAACAAGGGACCTTGTGACTTAGTCCGGGGGTCCAGGTCGATATAGAGATTCCAATAGATAGCGAGGAAGAAACCGAAAAGCATGATTTATGTACAATTAACAGTAAACAGAATTAAAACATCACCCCAATCCCAGTTTTGTGAAATATCTTCTTGCCGGATTAAGATATGGTTTTCCTAATAACACGTTTGAAAGTACCAATTCAGCCTCTGCTCGTAAGCAGCCAGACGTCGCCAGTCGTTTAATCAAGTCAGAAGTTAAAAAAAGGCTATTTCAAGAGTCCATTTATAAAACACTTTTGAATGTACCAGTTCAGCCTCTGCTCGTAAGCAGCCAGATGTCGTCAGTCGTTTAATCAAGTCAGAAGTTGAAAAAGGCTATTTGAAGGGTCCATTTATAAAACTACTTTTCGACAGGTATAGGGTGAGCCCCATTAGTGCAGTCTACAAGAAGTATTCTAACAAGAAAAGACACGTAGAGGACCTATCTCCCCCCCCCCCCCCCCCCATCCCTCATGACAACGAACGCAACAGTAGTTTAAACGACCTCATACCGAAAGGTGACTTCTCCCTTTCTCAAATTACTACAGATGATGCCGTAAAAATCATTCAAAACCTAAGAAAAGGGGCAAAAATGTGTAAAACAGACATTGTCGACCCTTTCAACTTAATACCAATAAAGTCATCTTTATGGCACTTGTATTATATTAAATGGGAAGGTATGTATTACTACTATGTAAGGTTAACGTTTTGGAGCAGGAGTTCTCCAAAAATATTTGATCAGCTATCCCAGGCGATGTGTTGGAGTGCGCACCACAATTACGGTATTGAACATATCTTGCATTTATTAGACGATTTTCTTACAATCGACAGTCCAGCGTTTCTGGCAGAAAGAACTATGTCCATTTTAACTTTAATTTTCAAGAAGTGGAACCTTCCTATTACACAACATAAAACAGAAGGTCCTTCTGGGGTAATGGAATATTTGGGTATTATCATTGACTCTAACAAACTGCAGGTAAAATAACCAAAATACAAAATCGAGAGGATAACTGATATTATGCAGCAGTTCATATCTGCCAAGGCTAGGCGCATAATAAAAAGGAAGTTTTGTCCTTATTAGGCAAACTTACTTTTGCCTGTCGAGCGGTACATCCAGGTAGGTTGTATATAAACAAGGGAGTTATTTTAGATCTAGTTATGTGGAGAAAGTTTTTAACTCATTGCAACGGTACCGCATTCTTTATGGATACAATGATTACGAAGGCAGATGAAATGGATCTGTTAACTGACGCTTCATCCATCCAAGGATTTGGAGGGTATTTAAAGGTGAGTGGTTTCAAGGTAGATGGCCTACAGAACTCGAACAAGACAAATGTGGACTCCTATAACATATGAGGTCCGGTTGACGTTACCTTTCATACCGCGACCTCATATATCTGAACTGTCATTTTCAGCGACCTGAAAATCTGCCATAAATTAAATGCAATGCTTTCAAATTACACAAACATATTAATTATGCATTTATCGATACTTACCAGTGTCTGTAGAACTCCGTGTTTATTAAAATCCAATATATTTACAGACTTTCCGAATGACACCTAAGTTACACTATATATTCAAAATATGGTTGACAGTTTTCGGTTAATTAAAAATACAGAATGGAAATGTTCGGTACATCGTGCGGAACGAACAACATACTGTTAATACAAGTTTCGTTTAGTTTTAGTTTTATTAGATTGTGTTATTTACAATAAACGGCAGTTTGATCCCAAAAGGTCACTTCCTTTTCAATGTTTAAATTTT
>JAUMGZ010190432.1:0-13285 GCA_032359645.1 Pododesmus macrochisma
AGATAATGTGTCTCTAAACATTGTCTGTTAAGGAAATGAAATTCTCTATTGCAGATATCTGGCAATTAAATTAGAGTTGGCCTCCTTAAGAAGCACTGCAGACTAGTATTAAATGTAGGTCACTGTGACTTATATTTGCAGCTTTGTTGACCACCATTACACTTGGTTTTAATTTTTTTTAAGGTATTATATTATAAGTCCTACAGTCATAATACTTATAATATTACTAGTTTGAGACATATACATTGAAATCAAAATACCTGGAAACCTACAATTTCTACTTTCAGAATTGACCGACTATATTTCTATTTCTTAGGAACTTTCATTGTTGGTTGCAGTTTAAGGTCTGTATAAAAGTAAAGTAGCTGTAACATGCAATTTCTTTGTCTTTGACTTTCAATTTGCACAGGCATATGCATGTTTTACAAACATTCTTAAGTTTCAGTACTGACTTCTCTTCCTTATCCTACATTTTTGCTAATATTATTATTCCTTTTCCATGTAATAACTTCAAGAAATTTCCACATAGGGTCACTCAAATCGGATCCAGATGCAACATCGAATGTTACAGTGTTTCACTACAAAACTAGGTAACTGTTACCTATGTTTCATGGTTCACTACACATCAAAGGAAACACCTTGTAGTTGCCTTAACTTCAAAGAGGGTTAAACCTCGGGTCAACAAACTTGGACTTTATATGCAAACTTGTTTTGTGCTACCTTGCCTTGTTGAAATATAATTTGTCATCTTGTAACTGAAGACTTTACTGGTTTAGAGATGATTATAACTTTTCCATTGTTTAATAACTACATAATATGTTTCTTGGGAGAAAGAGATGTTAAGTTTACACTAAAGATGTCTCTTTTAAAAATTGGGTTTTAATTTTCATTTTTTTAAAGTTGTAATAACCTGCATTACTGATACAATTATTTGATGTTTTGATATTAGTGCTATTTATTTGCTCTGCTTGCATTTAAATGTTTTGTGTTGTGATTTAATAAATGAACATGGCATAAATATAAAAAGACTTGTCTCCCTTATTTTTTATAGCACCTCGAACAAGTTTCTGAAGATATGATTGGTTCTGAGGAGGTCACATGATGACCCTCTATGAGACTGTAGGGGGTCAGTACATTTCTTATGGGGCAATATGGCGCCGAAAAAATTCCCGTCGTCGTTTAACATTTCTAAATTCACACTGTGGGTGCAATTTGAAGTTTTGACCTGTTTTACGTGTTGTTAGGCTATGAGTTGACGAAAAACTACTTGTTTTGCTTAAGTTATCTCCCAATGTCTCATGAATATTTATGATGTCTTTTTTCACTTTACACATTACAATGTTTACATTGTGATTATAAAATATGATGGATATGGGGAAAATGACAAAGGACAAGAAAGGTCCTCGGTTCGATAAATTGGTTACATGTATATGGTTTGCTATGGTTTTTCGAAACATGTGTGCAGAGGAATACATTTAAAAATTACTCTTTTGACTACGCGCACATTTTAAATTATGGTAAGACAATTTTGTATTATTATTGGGTATTGTTTTGGTACATCATAACCATTGTGAATTTTTTGTAACCGTTTCCCCCTTTGGCTCTGTAGCCTTGATTTGCTGAAGTCTTGTCTATTCAAAATTAATTCTTCTCTTGCGTCCATTAATGATGACAGCTTTGAGCAAGATCTGGGGTTCGGACGTGTTATCTCACACAGAGTTTTGGCTCCTTCCTCTTATACATATCATATTTATCGGAGGCATGATTCAGATTGCATTTTTGTATTGCTACTGACCCCCTACGGAATCATAGAGGGTCAGTAACATCCATAGAAGGTTTGGCCGACTTCTCCTTTTAAAAGAAAAACTATTTCTTTCACATATGCTTGTCCAGAGCATAACTTTTAAAATATTTAAAATACTATTATTACATTTGGTACAAATGATGAGCACTATAAGTAGTGCACAAGATCCACAACTCTTGGTCAACTATATGCAGAATTATCCCCCCTTAAAAAGAAAACCTTAGTCATTTTGTCACACATGCTTGTCTTGAGCATAAGTTTTGAAATATTTTCATGACATTTGGTACAAAGATGAGCGCTATGAGATGGTGTGCAGTGCACAAGATCCACAACTCTTGGTCAACTTTACACAGAATTATCTCCCTTTTAAAAGAAAAACTTAGTCATTATATCAAAAGTGCTTGGTTGGAACATAGCTCTTAAACTATTATTAATATTTTTATAAAATTTGGTACAAATAATACATGTAAACACTACAAAAAAAATGTGTGATGCACAACAACGATAACTCTTAGTCTACTATACTCGAATGATCTCCCCTTTAAAAGAAAAACTTTGTCATTTTATCACATTAGCTTGTCCAGACCATAACTCTTAAACTATTTAAAATATTTTTAAGACATTGAGTTGAAATGATGAGCACTATGAGACGGTGTGCAATGCACAATGCACAAAAACCACAACTCTTGGTCAACTACACTCAGAGTTATCTCCCCTTTAAAAGAAAAACTTATTCTTTCACATATGCTTGTCGGATGCATAACTTTTAAATTTGATTTAATGAAACTTGATAAACATGTAGTTGGTAGAAATTTATTTCTAATTGAAAGATTTATCTGTATTGACAAAATATAACTCCTAAGTCAAGCATATTTTAGGAGCATCTATCACTTCCAGTGATTCAATTGTTTTTCTTTTTGTTAAGTCCATCTGGACCGAAGGTCCAAGGTGGACTTTTCTCATACAAATCCCGTCCGTCGTCGTCTTTGTCTGTAGTTAACTTTTCACATTTTTGACTTCTTCTCATACAGCACTGGACCAGTTACATCAAAACTTGGTAGGAAGTATCCCGAGGGGAAGGGGATTCAGATTTGTTTAAATAACGGGTCTAAATTTGACAAAATTTAATAAAATCTTCTAATAAACTAGAAGACCCTGAGCTTTAAAATGTTTTGGTATGTAGTAACTTTAGGGCATGGAGAACCAAGTTTGTTCAAGGCGTGATACTGAGGTCAAAAATAGATTACGCGTTTTTTGGTCAAAGTTCAACACTAGCAAATATGTAATCTATTTACATTTTTGACGTCTTGTCCAAATCCAGTGGACCAATTTCATCCAAAATTGGTAGAAGGCATCCCTGTGGAAAGGGGGTGTAGATTTGTTCAAGTGAAGGAGCTCGACCCCATGGCGCACCTTTATTTATGTTTATAGCAAATACGTTAACTTTTCACATTTTTAACTTCTTGTCCCAAACCACTGGACACATTTCATCAAAACTTGGTAGGACGTATCCCTAGGGGAAGGGGATTCGTATTTGTTAAAATGGAGGGGCTTGACTCCCAGGGGGGCTCCACTAGGGGGCCAAAAGGGAGAACATTTGACAAAATTTCAAAAAGTTTCTTCTGATAAACTAGAAGGCTTACTGCTTAATACGTTGGTATGAAGTAACTTTAGCGGGCATGGAGAACCAAGTTTGTTCAAGGTGTGACCCTTGGGTAAAAAATGGGTTCCGCATTTTGGGGTAAAAGTTCAACACTATGGCAAATATGTTAAATTCTCACATTTTCGACTTTCAGTCCAACAGTATTGAACCAATTTCATCTAAACTTGGGTTGAAGGCATCCCTATGGGAAGGGGATTCATATTTATTTAAATGAAGGGTCTTGGTCCCCAGGGGGCACCTTTTTGGGCCAAAATGGGGACATTTTCTTCTGATAAACTAGATTGCCTTAAGCTTAATACTTTAGTATGTAGTCACTTCTGATAAACTAGATTGCCTTGAGCTTAATACTTTAGTATGTAGTCACTTCTGATAAACTAGATTGCCTTGAGCTTACTACTTTAGTATGTAGTCACTTTAGGGCATGACGAATAAAGTGTGTTCAAGGTGCGATCCTGGGGTCAAAAATAGGTTACGCGTTTTGGGGTCAAAGTTCAACACTATATAGCAAATGTTTTCCTTTTTCACATTTTTGACTTCTTGAACAAATCGTCAAGACAAATTTCATCCAACATTGGTAGAAGATTTGTTCAAATGATGGTGTTTTGTTCCATGGGGGCGCCACTTAGGGGAACATTTTATAAAATTTCAAAAATCTTGTAAACTTGAAGGCTTAATGCTTTGTCATATAATAACTTAAGATCATATATGAGAATCAAGTTTGTTTAAGGCATGACCTTGGGGTCAAAAGTATTCAAATGTAAATATTTACTTTTTAGCCTATTTCAACCAGAATGACCCAAAGGCCCGATGGGCCTCATGTTTAGAAATACAGGAACTCTACTGGCTTTGGTATGCATAGATCAAAGGTCAAGATCTCCTTAACCGAAGATAGAAATAGTTACCTTAGTTAACAGTTACCTCAGTTTAATAGTTATTTCTTTTTCTGCACAATATAAATGAGTTGTTCTTTATGGTTCATAGGTTAAAGGTCAAAGGCACTGATACTAAATATATATATATGAATTTGTGCTGCTTTTGATATATATCTTTTGTTCTATTTATCTAAGTACATGTATGTAGTTCTATGTAACCTATTGATAACTGGTACATTGGTGAAAAAGTCGATGTCTGTATAACTAAAATTAGAAATATGTAATTGAGTCCATTTCAAAATCATTTACTCATTTAGATCCAAACCTAAGTTATTTTATTCATTCTCTGAATTTCAAACTCGTCTTTTCTTCTCTTTTACCAGTGCAAGTGGGTTTTTTTCGAACGCTTTTTTCGAATATACGAATTCATAATTGTTTTAAGTTCATTCATATTGTTACCCTGGGATAAATAATAAAAAGGCTACCTTTGAATTCCTTTGACCATACACATTGTCTCAATTAGACAGTTAAGCGTAACATTGGTTTGTACAAATGTAGTTGTAATTGATTTCGAAAGTGTGAATAACATTTCTGATGTGGGTTATTATGTGATCATTGGGCACACAGTTGGTCAAAACTAAAGGCACATATAAATTAACATATGATTATGTTTATAAATATGGTTTACACGTTTGAACCATAGCATCTTATCAAGAGTTAAATTTGATGTGGTCAACATAAATGTTATAATGTCTTGCCACGGGACAAAATACAGTTATCATTGAAATAATGATCTTTGCTTATAGCAAACCAACACAGGACTTGTAAAACAACATATAATGAAAAAAAAAGTTGCAAATACGGATATACCACGACTTCATAAGGACAAACCAAACGAAAACCGGTAAGCAAAAAGAGGCCCATTTGGCTTTAACGTCCATCTGGATAAAATTAATGATACGTAAATTGTTGGCATTTGAATACTTTTGACCCTAGGGTCAAACCTGGTTCTCCATGTCCTAAAGTTACTACAAGTACCAAGTCATTAAGCACCAGGCCTTATAGTTAATAAGGAGATTTTGAAATGTTGTCAAATCGTCCCATTTTGGCCCCGAAGTGGCGCTCCCTTGGACCTGAGCCCCATCACTTGAACAAATCTGAACCCCCTTCCCTAAGGATGACTTCTACCAAACTTCGATGTTATAAGTCCAGGCGTTATTGAAAAGAAGTCGAAAATGTGAAAAATTAACGTATTTGTTATATTTATAGTGTTGAACTTCGACCCTAAAACGCGTAACCTATTTTTAAACCTTAAACAAATTTTGTTCCTTATGCTCTAAAGTTACTACAAACCAAAACATTAAGCACTAGGCCTTCTAGTTTATTAGAAGAATATTTTTGAAATTTTGTCAACTTTCCCCAATTTGGGCCCGACGTAGGGTTAGGGTTAGGATTATAGTTTTGGTTAGGGTTAGGGGGTGGCGCTACATTGGTCCTGAGGTCCATCATATGAACCAATCTGAACCCTTTCCCTAAGGAGGACTTCTACTAAACTTCAAAGGAATTGGCCCAGAAGTTATTGACAAGAAGTCGAAACTATAGTGATTTTTTACCTCAGGGTCACGCCTTGAACAAACTTGGTTCTTCAAGCTCTAAAATTACTACATACCAAAACATTAAGGCCATCTCGTTTATTAGAAGATTTTTGAAATGTTGTCAAGTGTTTCCTTTTTGGCCTCTAGTTGCGCCACCTGGGGGCCGAGCTCCTTCATTCGAACAAATCTACACCCCCTTCCCACAGGATTATACCAAGTCTGTATGGAATTGGTCGATTAGAAATGTAAATAGTTAACATATTAGCTAGTTTTGAACTTTGACCCCAAAAAGCGTAACCTATTGTTGACCCCAGTGTCACGTTTTGAACAAACTTGGTTCTCCATGTCCTAAAGTTACTCATACAATGTGACATACCAAAACATTAAGCTCTAGACCTTCTAGAAATTTTGTCAAATTTGCCCCTTTTAGCCCCCTAATGGCGACCCCTGGAAGCCGAGCCCCTTCATTTGAACAAATCTAAATCCCCTTCCCATAGGGATACTTATACAAATTTGAATGAAATCGGCACAGTGGTTTAGGAAAGAAGTCAAAAATATGAAACGTTTACGACGGACGAAAGACGGACAGACGGACGACGGGCGGGATTTGTATTAGAAAAGTCCACATTGGACCTTTGGTCCAGATGGACTAAAAATTCAAATACAAATTTGAAGCCAAAACGATACACGAAGTTCTATTAAAATCTTAAAGCAGAACAAGGTATCCACAAAAACACTTTAGCTTAAATGCTTTTGAAATTTGATACTTTACTTTAAAAGACTCATAAACCAAACATTTTACGAAAGAAGGAATGTTATCGTAGTTTCTTTTCGCATTCACTTTAAATTCAATTATATAAATTCCAAAACCAACCTAAATGAATTGTTTTGAGTTCGTGTGCCCTCAATGTGTTACGGTTGCTGTCTTTTTCCTTGCACGTATCTTAGTTTCTTCTTTTTGTATCTCAGCTTATACGTCGAGTGCCTTCCATCCATGATGCGGAAACAATGTAGGACTGGTTATAAACAAAAATAGGCCAACATATCAATAACAGGATAACACCTATTAACTGAATACTGAATCAAATTTGAAAAATGAATTGAATCTTCATAGCTAAAGATTTATGAAAAAAAACAAACATACCGACCTTTCAGGGCTTACCGAATACTTAAATTTCAATTGCAACAATTATGTGATGCTAATTTAACAAACGATTGATACCTAGAGTCTAGCAATCATTGTTAATAGTTACAAAAAACCCAAGACGGTATTCAAAAGACGCATGTTCATCGGCATGGGAACATAAAAGGAAGCGGTAGGCAAAAACAAAACAAGAGTCCCATGGGGCATTAATGTCCATCTGGATGAAATAGGCCTATGAGTAAATTTTTGGCATTCGAATACTTTTGATCCTTGAGTCATGCCTCGAACAAACTCCATGGTTCTCCACGCCTTAAATTTACTACATACTAAAGCATTAAACACTATGTGCCAAATTTGGATGAAATTGGTCAAGTAGTTTTTGAAAGGAGGTCGAAAATGTGAAAAGTTAACGTATATTTTCTAAATATAATATTATGTTGAACTTAGACCACAATTTTTAAAACCCGAAGCCTATTTTTGACCCCAGGGTCACGCCTTGAACACATCTATGGTTCTCCATGCCTTAAAGTTTCTACATACCAAAGCATTAAAGTCTAGGTCATCTAGTTAGTAAGAAGATTTTTGAAACTTAAATTTTCCAAAAACTTTTGACTCTAAAAGTGGTGCCCCCTTGGGCCGAGTCCCTTCATTTGAACAAATCTGAACCCCCTTCCCTCAAATATGTCTTCTAAAAAGTTTGGGTAGTAGTTTGGGACAAGAAGTCGAAACAAGGGGCCCATTGGTTGAAATAGGCCTATTAAAGTAAATATTTGGCATTTGAACACTTTTGACCACAGGGTCATGTCTTAAACAACCTTATTTCTCAAAGCTCTCAAATTAAATAAATACCAAACTATTAAGCACTAAACCTTAAATAGCTTCTTGTTTATTAGAAGAAGATTTTTGAAATTTTTTCAATTTCTCTCTCTCAAGACCCTCTAAAGTTGTGTAACCTGGGGCCGAGCTCCTTCATTTGCACAATCTGAATTTCCTTCCGCCATGGATTACTTCTACTAAGCTTGGATGAAATTAGTCTAGTAGTGTTGGACAAAAAGTCAAAAATGTGAATAGTTAACATATTTGCCATAGTGTTGAACTTTGACCTTCAAAACGCGTAACCTATTTTTGACCCCAGGGTCAAGCCTTGAACAAACTGGGTTCTCCATGCCCTAAAGTTACTACATACAAAAACATTAAGCTCTAGGCCTTCTAGTTTATTAGAAGAAGACTTTTTGAAGTTTTGTCAAATTCTCCACTTTTGGCCCCCTAGTGGTGCCCCCTGGGGGCCGATCTCCTTCATTTGAACCAATCTAAATCCCCTTCCCCTAGGGATAATTCCTACCTCGTTTAAATGAAATGGACGGACGGGGGGACGACGGACGGGATTTGTATGAGAAAAGTCCACCTTGGACCTTTGGTCCAGGCGGCCTAAAAACGTGAAAGGTTAATATATTTGCTTTAGTGTTGAACCCAAACCGCGTAACCTATTTTCGACCTACGGGTCACACCTTTTACAAACTTGCTTTTCCATGCCCTAAGACTACTAAATACCAAAGCCTTTAGCTCTAGGTCATGTAGCTTTTAAGAAGATTTTGAAACTTTGTCAAGTTTCCCCATTTGGGTCCCTACAGTGGCGCCACCATGGGGCTAAGCCCCTTTATTTGAACAACCCCGAACCCCCTGCACACAGGGATGCTTTCTACCAAGTTTTGTTGAGAAGAAGTGAATGTGAAGAGTTTACGACGAAGACGACGACGATGACGACGAAAGGGATTTGTATGAGAAAGGTCCGTCTTGAACATTTGATCCAGGTGGACTAAACACAAACAACAAAACTACACAATCATTAAAGTAAAAAAGGAACATCTCAAACTTCTATAAAAAAAAAACTAGAAGCAAATACATGTCCGCAAAGTAGTAAAAGTTTCCTTATACAGATGTGTCACTCACCGTGATATTTCCTTGTCATTATGGTATATCCCTAGTGGACCAAGATGTGCGTCACCACCAGAATCTTTCACTGATATCGTGACGAAAGATAAAAGAAGAAAACCAAGTCACTGGATAGGAAGAGAAACAGGAATAACAACAACAAAAAAGCAGTAGGTGTAGTACGACAAAACGTTTGAACATCCATGACTGCCTTCCATAACATAGATGACATTAAAATACTGTTAAATATAATTAAAAGTACGTAAAAAGGAGGGATTGAGACATGTTGACAAGACAAGTATTATGATCTAGAAATATAAACTGAAACAGGCCACGAGTTGAATATATTGACCAAAAAGTCATCCACAAAGTAACATTAAAACATAGCCAAATTACTGTAGAGTATACCCAAGAGAAATGCTGTACATGGCAAACACGACACAAAATATAACAACAGCAAAGAAAACTTTAACGACAAAGGGGAGGACAGTAAAAATATAACTATTCCCCAAATTAGAAAAAATTGAGAATACGCGTTATGGTCAACAAATTAATAGAATTATAGAAAAACAACATTATATTTTAGAATTTAGGTAAGTATGACATACTTCCTACTTGGTGATGTGAACTAGAAGTTGGGAACCTTGAACAATGGTATTCAGCCCTTTTTTATATTGAATTTTAATAAAATAGCACGGAACAGGGAACACAGGTTACTTTCTTACACGTGAAAAATGTAAGGAATACGACCGTGCGAGGAACATAGGGTAAGTATGCAGACAAACTTTATCAATGGATGCTATGTGAAAAACAGTATAAATGGAATCAACAGAACGAGAGCCATTGACAAACAAACAATAACTGTGTCAAGCAATTCAGCACCAGAATATAAGTAATTAAATTGACATCACAACAATCATTAAAACTAATAATCCATGCGGACCGACTTAGGACGGTCACCAAGCACGAAACAGGCGGTGTGGTTAAACCTGTTGATGAGACCTCAACCTTCCCACTTACCGCATGAGACTAGAAGTCTTAAGTACAGAAATACATTTAAAAATTTAATAAATACACTTCATGACGCTGTAAATCATCTCTACAACTAACCGCCCACATCAATTGTCCATAAAAATCTAAACGTGTAAAAGTTTATACATATTTACAAAAGGAAATTGGAAACATGAAAATTGACATAAAGCTGAAAACAGTGGCTAATAAGTGGTAGATTCATAGATTCCACACATAGTTAAATATACGAAAAATGACATTGATGAACAATCAGTGTGTCAAACTGCCAGAAAAAAGGGTACGGAATCGGGGACCTTAGGAGAGCAAAACTCACCCAGTTATGTGTCGGGGAAAAACTAAATTGGCTTTAGTAATTGCTATAACAGCAGTGTCAGCTCAGAAATAAAGAACAACGCGAAGTCCAACTAACAACCTGAAGGACAGATATCAGGACCCAGCCTTCTCGATATAGGGAGCTTTCAACTGGAGCCTTCATTGAGTCTCAGTAGTATTGTTAGAGGGTGAAGGATATTTGGATAAACTAAGATTTGTAGTAGTTTGTATTATCTTGAAAAGAAAAACACAGGGAAACTTACCTTAACTACATTAAAGGAATGATATACCATCTGTTTCATGTTCGTAAAATCATGCACACTGGTTCACTTATATTATTACAATGGAATCCATTCTGTGTTTGCGAGGTTTTAATTGGGCAGTTTAGAGGACTGTGTAAAATATTCCTCACATTATATTCTTCAACTCTCTAATACACATAAGTATACAAAAAGGCTACCGTTTTGGAGAATATTTACGCTTTCAGTCTTCAAAAGTGTCGGTGACCTCGACCCCCATGACCTTGAAACTTTGTCAAAATAAGATTAGAGGATACGAAAGCCTATTAGTGTCACTGGATTTAAAATATTTCTAAAAAGTCGTAATTGCGTAAAAAGAAGAAGACGTTTTTATGCAAATAAACACGTTATAACGTACAAAAAGACGTTATTGTGCAAATAAACGCGTAAAAACGTAAACAAATGTGTAACATTACGAAAGGAAAACATAATAACATAAAATAATTACGTAATAACGCGAAAAATAGAACACGCAATAACGTAAAAAAAAGTCGTAATAACGTAAAAAAATCACGTAATAACGAGAAAATAAAACACGTAATAACGTAAATGAAAGTCGTAATAACGTAAAAATATCACGTAATAACGCAAACATGAAATACGTTATAACGTAACAAAAAGTCTTAATAAAGTCTTTTGTTGAGTATTTAAACTACTGACTACCTTGAAGTCTACGAAAGCTTATTAGTGTCACTGTGTTAAAAAAAATTAAAAAGTCGTAATTACGTAAAAAAAGACGTTATTATGCAAATAAACACGTAATTGCGTATAAAAAGACGTTATAGTGCAAATAAATACGTAAAAACGTAAACAAATGCGTTGTAACGCGCGAAAAAAAGTCGTAATGACGCGGATAAAACACGTAATAACGCAAAATAAAGTCGTATTAACGCGAAAAAACACGTAATAACGTAAAAAATTAAACACGTTATAACGCGAAAATAATCACGTAATAACGCGAAAATTAAACAAGTCATAACGTAAAAAAAAGTCTTAATAATGTATTTTGTTGAGTATATAAACTACTGACTACCTTGAAATCAAATATCTGATATACGAAATATATATGTTAACTTTGTATATCTTATTTAAAGAAGCTAGCTAGCCAACAAAAGACCTGGTGACATGTGTCGGCTCGTCTTTAAAATATCAAGTTGTGATCAATTAAACTAGGGTATATTTGTATCATCTAGATACATGTAGAAACGCGTTTGAACAGTCTCCACAGTAAGCACATCTCACCTATGCTTTATGTCTACTCGCTATTTACGTCAGGTTGGACTTAAATATTTTTCACTTTTAATGTTATAATTATGACGCTTTTCTCACAATTGTTTTGGTTGATTAATGCCGAAAGCATATACCTTCAGGGTTCACACAAAAAAAGACCGTTTTAGTTTTTCTTTTAAAAGACCTGAATTTCATTTCGTCTGTAGGTCAGTCTAGATCTCTTTAACCACTACGGTTGCTCAGAGGTAGAGCGTTTGTTCTGTAAACAGAAGTTACCGGGTTAAATTCTCGACTCGGTCATACCTGTTTGTTAGCGCTCAGCATTCAAGGACAGGGAAACGACTGGTGTGCCCACTGTCTATAAAAGATGACCGAATGTAATATCATCTCTGTCTGTGACATGGTGTTTCATTGAGGCACTACCTTAAAGTTGACATCAGTGCGCACTGTCACAAGCAGATCGGTCTGTATATACCACATATAATGTGTCCAGCAGACGTTTAACTAAGTTTAATACGTCTTAATTGACATACAAGATATTTTTTACAGTATACGATGTATAATTCTGTGTATAGGGTATTCTTTAAGCTTTAAAAATAGGGTTGTTTATTTTTATAAAATAAACGATATATATTTGTCTTGTATAAACTTTTCTCCTGCGCGAAATGTTAATATTTCCTTGTGCAGTAGTAAAGTTTTTATAACCTTGTTTCCATGTTTCCGAAACAAGATCAACATATTATCACAATTTATTTAACGAAATAATCACGTTATTACGACTTTTTTCACGTTATCACGTGTTTTTTTTTTTTCGCGATATTATGTGTTTTATTTTCGCGTTATTACGACTTTTTTCGCGTTATTACGTGTTTTTTTCACGTTATTACGACTTTTTTCGCGTTATTTCGAGATTATTTTACGTTATTACGTGTTTTATTTTTGCGTTATAACGATTTTTTTCACGTTATAACGCATTAATTTACGTTATAACGTGTTAATTTGCATAATAACGTCTTTTTTTACGTAATTACGACTTTTTAGTAATTTTTTTTATACAGTGACACTTATAGGCTTTCGTAGAAATCAAATATCTGATATACTGATATTATCCTTGTATATCTTATTCAAAGAGACTAGCCCACAGAAGACCACCGAAAATATGTGTCGGCTAGTTTTTAAAATGACAACTCATGATCAATAAACTAGAGTATAATTGGAGAAATGCGTTTAAACAGTCGCTACAGTAAGCACATCTTACCTATGCTTCATGTCTACTTGGTTTAAACAATATTTTATTTCATATACACATTTTAATTTACAAACATAACATTTAGGATTGGGCGACAAGAAGTTACTCTTATGTTAGGCCCGTTCCTAGAATAATACATATATATGAATAACA
>JAUMGZ010190443.1:0-13284 GCA_032359645.1 Pododesmus macrochisma
CTCTAGTGACAAAGTATTGGTAGTGAGAACACGCTCTTGAATAACGAATTAGCTGTGACACATAAACTCCATAAGCATGTGAGGAGGGCATGTTGCTGTGTAAGAATGGGAAGTCGTCACGTTTGTCATAATGTTTAATGGAAAAGGTACCATTCGTGTCGATTTTGAGTAGGAGGTCTAAGTATGAGGCAGAAAAGTCGGTGTCAGTGGTGTCTTTTATCTCAAGTTCCGGAGAATAGAACATGTTCACGTAATCACCAAAATGTTTATTATTCAGTGACAACACGTTATCTATGTAGCGAAAAGTGAAATTAAAAAACTTTGCCAAAGTCTTTATTTTGGAACTGAGTAGCTTTTGGATAAACTCTGCCTCATATGAATACAGAAATAAGTCCGCTAGTATATAATTATACATACCAAACACACCCTCACACACCATTGTGTACTGTACATCAATATTTTATCACGTCCATCAGAAACATATGCATATACATGAATACATACGTTTATATGGCATTTAATCAATACCAAAAATAAGACACACACATACACACATTTGTTTAGATAATTATATTTTTTAAGTCACACTCTGCACAAGGTATATGAAAAAATAACGGAACATACATATCTGTGAATATATTCATTAAAGATGGATAGTTTTGACATTTTCTAATAAAAATAGGCAACACAGACTATACCAAGTATGATTTGTTTTTGTTAATTTCTAATAACATTTATATGTGGAATTAATGTTGTCAGCCGTCCAATAGGTTAATTACCAAATCATATGAATTGACATTACGTTTTAAACATATTGTTTGGTTTGACACCATGTAGTTAGAATTGAAGCTGATAACGGCAAGCGTCATGTTATCGTACCATTGAGAAAGGCGAAACTATAAATCCTCTTTTTCAGGTGGGCGAAGTAACAACCCACAAAACGACAGCACGACAACAGAATACGTTATAGAAGTTAATAATAAGACACTTTATTTTGCGTAACGTAGCTTAAACTTTTATTGCAGGTGTCAACATGTAGCGATGGAATAGTATGTGTTGAACTTGTGCAGGATTTGAAAGGATGTTAAATGATATTGTCGATCTTGTACAGGTTTTGAAATTCAAGACGTTTATATTGTAGTTTGATTGCTATAAAGATGTTCCGTTAAAGATGCATACACACCAACTGATAGTAATTATTGCTTGGTTTTTAATTTAATTTCAAAATGGGTATTTTTATAAAGCATGTTAAGTTATTAACTTTGCGTTTATCCAACCTAAGTACATGTATCTTCACGAATGTATTCCAAAAATAATTAAATTGATGATTCGTCCCGAATTAAAAATGACTGACAGGTGTTGATTTTGAACAACACCCGCAAATCTTCTTCACGTGGGTATTACTGAAAACTGATATTTAAACATTGTTGGTGTTTGGTGTTTATGTTATCGGGCAGAGTTCATTTACTGATATAGGTGTATAAGGATTCGATGTTACCTGAGCACGAAAAACAGTGAATTTTGCCATGGCTTATATGCATGTGCATGAGATAACTGGACCTTAACGGGTATAGATGCTATTTTAAACTATACCACTGTCTAGCCTAACTACGTCTGCATACTAATGAGAGATAATGGCCGATCAGAAGGCGGGTATTCGTGAATTCTTCAATATTTCGCTGGCCTGAACCCTGGTATCTAACTTATCAAAAGTATTCATTTTATGACACATCATCCTATTATAGTGCTATTAAAAATAACGTGTATAATTAAAGTAATTGCTTCCATAGTACCGGAGTGTGTATGTCACTTAAACTAAGCGTTTTTATTGAAAGCATATACATGTTGTACTTGTGGGATTTTTAAAAACACAAGAGTCAGTAATTTTATTATAATACTGTCATAATATGTACTATGCGTTTAGTAGTTCGAGAGGTGGGACGGTTGATGCTTCATTAACCGGTTTAACAATACCTCCAGGTTTCGTTCCGCATGGATAACTAGTATTGATGATTGTTATGATGTCAATTAATCGTTCTGTTGATTCCAGTTATCCTGTTTGTTAGAGTTTTATTATTGTATGTTTTTGTCTTTGTGTGTTCCGTGTTATTGTCTCTGTTCATGGACCTAAATGTTTTGATTATCATATTTATTTGCCGTATTTACCTTTTTGAATTCAGTTTTCAATATGAATGTCTTTCATTTTCTTGTGTGTTAACGTTTACAAACTTTTCTTTTATTGTGTACAAATTTGTGTTGTAACTACAACAAGAGGAATTATATTGTATGTACTTAAAACTTTTGTTGTTAAAAATAAAGGTTATTAGGTTGAATGATTAGAGTTAGGATTCTACGTTGACGATCGATACATGTTCTAAGTTGTATGGTCATCAGTTTCTTTAAATATGCATGCAAGTATTATATGGAGTTTTAAAATAACCAATTAAAAGTGTGATGTATTCGTTTCATGGTTGATATCTAATAGTTTGTGTACAACGGGAGATAAATCTTATATTACACGTGTAAAAACGTACGAAAAGGATATAAGATAAAATAAACACATCCGATTTAATTTACAAATAAGTGAAAATATAGACGTTCATTATAACAATGCTGTACGTAAACAGTACACCATTTATGAATACCCTCATATAAATATATTTTCATTGGTTACGTATGATGTTTCCTTTTTTAGCTAATAAATGTATATTTGGTTATTTTTTTCTGTGTGCGTCCAACGTTTTCCTTTTGTTTGCCCATGTCCATGGACTTACATCTGTACGGCTTATAATATTGTCTTAATTTTTCGAGTTGACTACTTTAAATGGGTACGCAAACGTAAATACAACAGTAAACATCGCAATGGTAACATCAGACGTATGGATTGTATAAATCAATTACCAGATGGCATTTTAACAATTTCAAAAAAAAGTTGGTTACCACGAATTTGAATGCTCCTTCATCATCGTCAACGAGGAATTTGAAGTCAGTTTTAGGTTATACTAGCTAGTTATAGCAACTGTCAATTTAACGAAATTAACAACAATATCATATAAAGCTGACTTCAAACGTTGTGGGAATGCATATTTTGAATCGATCGATACATATTTTTAACTATTTTACCCAACTCTCTATATAACTTCAGGAAACAAGTTTGATTATTTTCCCAATAGAAATCAATGAAAATATATGCAGCTGGGAAAAAGTTGCTCGTGCCGGGAACATGCTCCGAAACTATTTCCCAGTACCATGACAATGACGTCATGGAACGAATCTGAATCGTTTTGGTTACTATGACTTTGCGCTTGATTACGTAATCGGCAAACGGCACAATAGAGCGGTTCCAAGATTTAAACGGAGCAGGGAGTGCTCAATTAAATGGAGAATAGAGACTCAACCAACACCAACATGTAAATAAGGGACCAACAAGAATATTAGCTTCATCTTTTTATTTCAAAGTAAAAGAAATATCACTAAGGATATTTTTCGGAAATTTCTTGGGTAACAAAACAAATATTTCATGCCTTTTTGGGGGAACAGTCAAAACTATATCCCTTGGTGTTTGGGTTCATCCCGGTGAACTAATTCACTCCGCCTTCGGCCTCGGGGAATAGTAAACCAGTTGACCACAACACCTCTTGGATATAGTTTTGACTGTTTCCCAAAAAGGCATGAAATATTTGTATACTATGGAGAAAATGAGAAATTGCATTGCAGCATATACTGAGAGAATAGAAAGAAGCGTTCCTTAATATGATTGACACGCGCATAAAGAATGTTAATGTTATCATATTTGTAAACTATATAATACATTTATACAACTACTAAATAAGGGATTAGCTACTCAAAAGGTGTATGTGTCAATCAAATTTAAATGTGTATATGCGATAACTAAGCGCATCATAACAATTATACATTATATGTAAATATTCAGAAGCAATTGTCCTACGATATACTGGTTATAAAAATTGTTGAAAATCCTTACTATTGTCAAGTTATAAAAACAATATTATTATCAATAAGAGCAAGTTGTATAGCACTCTTTAAGCGTATACAGCCAGCTGAGCGTACACGCTGCAACGTCATTTGTGTTTCATTTTAATTTATATTTCTCATACTTAATTATATTTTTAATTATAGATATATCAAAACCGTGTGCCTTATTCGCAATTATATAACTTATGGATGTCACTTGTATTGTCATAGTATATATACCATTTATATATATAAAAGACATAATGGTGATATTGAAACAGTGAAGAATCATGAAGTAATCGAATGACTTTGCATGCCAATGTGTCTGCGGCGTGATATTTCAGTGAAATAGCACTTCAAAGTCGCAATAAATGCGTACTGTCACAACGTCTTGATATATATATGAGTTAGAGGGACTAAAAAAGCCATTTAAAAAAATTACTTTTGAAAACAATGCCGAACAGTGCTTGAGAAAAGTAGTAAATTTGAAAAACTAAGACGAAATTGTGAAGCTGTAAACAATGGACATGTGCAAACAAAAGGAAAAATTAAACGCACATAGAAAACATAGCCAAATATCTATTTACTAACTAAAAGAGGAAACATCACGAACTTCTATAAACAAAACTAAGTGCGAAATCAGATGCTTGCGATATGGTAAGCGTTTCCTGTTACACATGGGTCACCCACCGTCCGTGTATACAGTCATACCGAAAGACTCATTTCTACGGTCAAATTTAACCCTTTAGGCCCGCCCACCTGTACCCTGGGGGTCAGAGACTTCATTTGTACGATCTCTGAATCCGCTTCACCTAATGACGCTTCCTGTCATGTTTGGTTGAAATCGTCCTAATAATCTCGTAGGAGATGTCGTTTAAAGGCAACTTGTCAAATTTACCCCTGAAACTACTGGAGAGATTTCACTCAAATTCAGCAGGAAGCATCCTACGGATAAAAGGGATTTAAGAGTGTACAAATGAAGTCTCTTACCCCCAGGGGACAGGTGGCGGGGCCTATAGGGGTAAATTTGACAATATGCCTTTAAACGACATCTCCTCCGATATTTCAACCGAATTCGGCAGGAAGCATCCCTAGCGAAAGAGGATTCAAGACTGTATAAATGAAGTCTCTAATACATCTCCTCTGAAACAACTGGCTAGATATCCTTAAGGAAGCATCCTTAGAGAAAGGGGAGGTTTCAAGACTGTACAAATGAAGTCTCTTACACCCAAAGGGACAGGTGGGCGGGGTCAAAAGGGGTCAATATGTCCGTATGCCTTTAAATGGCATCTCCTCTGAAACTACTGGGTAAATTTCAAACACATATGGCAGGAAGCATCCTCATGTGAAGGGGATTCAGAAGTGTATAAGCGAAGTATCTGACCCAATAGGGGATAGATGGGCGGGCCAAAAGGGGGGAAATTTGACAATATACCTTTAAACGACATCTCCTCCGGATCTTTTGTGCTTTTGTCCAAATTTGGGACGAAGATTCACGATTGTACCAATGAAGTTTCTGACCCCCAGGGTAGGACGGGCCTTAAGAGGTAAATTTGACAATATACCTTTTAACGACATCTCATCCGAAAATCTTGGGCAGATTTTAACCAAAATTTGGCTGGAAGCATCCTTAGGGAAAGGGATTCAAGATTGTACAAATGAAGTGTCTTACCCCCCGGGTTGAAATTTACCCAGTAGTTTCAGAAGAAAAATTGTTTAAATGCATACTTTCATATTCAACCCCTTTGGCCCCACCCATCTGTCCCCGGGGGGTCGGAGACTTCATTTGTACAATCTTGAAACCCCTTCCTCTAAGGATACTTCCTGCCGAATTTGGTTGAAATATGACGCCTAATAGTCTCGGAGGAGATGTCGTTAAAAGGCATATTGTCAAATTTACCTCTTTAGGCCCGCCCAACTGTCCGTCCCCCGGGGGTCAGAAACTTCATTTGCACAATCATGAAACCCCTTCCTCTAAGGATGCTTCCTGTCGAGTTTGGTTGAAACAAGCCGCCAAATAGTCTCGAGGGAGATGTCGTTAAAAGGCATATTGTCCAATTTACCACTGTTGGCCCCGCCAACTTGTCCCCTGGGGGGGGGGGGGTTAGAGACTTCATTTATACAATCTTGAATCCTTTCCCCTAAGGATGCTTCCTGCATAACGAATTACATATATATTATATATATATATATATATTGATAAACGTGTATTCAAGATAAATTAATAACATTTAATAACATCTTGTCTATTCAAAATTAATTTTCTTCCCTTGCGTCTATTAATGACAGCAGCTTCGAGCAAGATCTGGGGTTCGGGACAAGGTAATTCAGACAGAGTGTTGGGCGGCATGATTCAGGTTGCATTTTTGTATTACAGCGCATTTCGTAATAAAGGTATTGCTTTATCATTATCTATTGTTATCTAAATAAACTATTTAAACATTAACAGTTTTCTAACAGTATCATTTTAATTAATATATATATATACATGTAGCACAAAAACAATTATACGATAAGATCTAAATGTGCACTGGATTCATACGCACAAGCGAAGAATGCATATCATCAGTTAGATTGTATAAGAAACATCAAGATGATATGTAATAGTACATTGTACATATATTTATAAACAGTAATTGTTACAAAGTTTACTACTATTATAATAAAGTACAACGTATTTTACGTTAAAATATATTGATTTCGCACCTTAATATAGTATCTTGCCTTTTATCTTTTATAACACACACACACACACACACACACACACACACACACATATATATATATATATACATGTATATATATATATACACCAACGTTACATTGATTTAGACAAATGTAATTGTGCGTGAAATGTTTCAATTTACGATAAAAGACAAATGGAAATGTGAGTATCATATACTGTTTTCTCCATCCTACTCTAAACGTGTCATCGTGTAATATTCATGTCTGTCCAAGTGCACATTGCACACTAACTATCATTGTAAGTGTTCTTATTGCTCGCTATTTTGAGCGAGTGCACACCGTGGTACGAATATACGTTTGAAAGTTTCTTTATATGTTGGTGAAATAATGATAAACATAACGCAGTTTAGACACGCATTGAGAATCTCCAAATAGAAACAAAGAAATGTCACTATGTCCCAGGAATCGACGGACCACCTTGAGTAAACTTCAAGAATGTCCATCTTCCTTATATTCACTAACATAAATATAATAATTGGCATGTGTAGAATGGCAAACAAAGAAGCTATACAAAGTATCAAACGAGTCGTCTTTATATATTTCATCATTCTTGGGATTTTAGATGGAGCATTTGGATTGGAAGTTATTCCATTAAATCTTTTCCTTAGTTTAAGTACCGTAAAAATACTAAGGATAAACACCAGAGTAACAGGAATCACAACAAACATCATATCAACCACAGCAATATATATTGAAATCTTTGATCCAAAATCAGTTGGGACAAGATATATCTGTGACGTGTTGGTTCCATTAGGCGTCATGGAGGTAGCTGTAAAGACGAATGGTTTCATAATGTTAGCCAGGGCTACAAACACCAACGATACAACAATAGCCACCTTAACCTTCCTTGTGGTCCAAACATGTGTGTATGCAACCGGGAACCAAACAGCTATGAAACGATCAAGTGATATAAGTACTACCACTACTTTTGATGTTTCAAGATTCAGCGTTATTACGAATTGGCCGAAAAAGGACGCCATTGAAATGCTATAATCAGAAATGATCGCCGTGTAGTATAAAACATCAAATACAACACCTACAACTGCAAAGCATAACATTACCAAATCAGATGCGGTCAATGTTATGAATAAAATGGTGGCATTGTTCTTAAGTTGTGCGCTCTTTATTAACACAATCAGTGATATAATGTTTAATGGTATTCCACAGATAAGGGTAAGAAGCATTACAGTTTCACTGATCTCCACGGTCGCATTTGTCAGATATTCCTCATCCATGGTGTCTGTTGCTTTTTGAGAGACCATTGACCATCTGCAGTAATACAGAAGATAAAGCAATAATCACTTTAATATGACATATATTCTTTTATTTCGGAGAAATATTATGCCCTGTAATACAAGGTTTTATGTCATTATTGCATATTATTCATATTTTCTTTTCTTCACGTTTTATATATCATTTTAATGTTCTACATAGTACTACTACACGTAACATACATCTATTGTGTCAGGATTCAAATAAGCATATCCACAACCCTCAATTTGTTAAACTAAACTAAACATGCACACAATGTTCTTACGATGGAGTTATTGCAATATGATAATACTACTATGCTGCTACGTGTTGTATATTAATATGCCACGGAGCTTAGTGATGTTGAAACAAGAATCAAATTAATCCATTAGCTGATAAAACTTAATTGTTGATGAGAAAAGTCTTAGAAGTAATTAAAGTACAAACAGTTAAATATAATATTCACAATTCACCGTAAATTCACACACAATACATTCAAAACACATACCCATGATCATAACAATCATAATTACAATAAATATAAATAGGTAATAAACTATCTTACCAGATAAAAGTAGGCAACGGTCCGGTTAGTACAACATTAAATCCTTTCTTAATCTATCCAGAACCATTTATATTAACGTCAATGACTGATAGATAACGGGGAACTATAGCATACCTAACAATTCCATACATGCGTACTATGCCGTTAGTTTCGATTGGGTAATTCACCCAGGAGGAACATATGAACATTTATTATCCCATTAAGATATATATTACTATAAATTATTGTTCCATACAATGCAGCTTTCGTATAAAAATAGCCTGAATATCATATGCATGAAAACTGGGATACATGAATGACAGTGAAATATATGTGGTAAGCTTTTTTAATTATTGATAGTGCCTGGTGGAAATCTGCAAGAATCACAGCAAAACTTATTATTATTTAGTATTGTCTTATACTCTATATAATAATTTAAAACTACTGATTTATATTTTGAATTGATGACTAGACTATGGGTGAATGAATAATGCATGATAAGGAAACGACTCGGGAGGTCCATAATACTAGTTAAGCTGTTAAACCACTTGAGCTTTCTAGAGTTCTCTTTCAAAAATGTTCATATGTTAGTTGTTGCGATAATTAACAGCTATATGAAGTGTGCTGTTGATCTATTTCTTTTTGTTTTAATTGAGTTTTTAAATTTATGTCTATACTAAGGACTTCAAATCTCATGCGGAAAGTGTGAAGGATGGGGTCTCATTAACCGGTTTATTCACACCTCCTGGTTTTGTGTCCATGGTCGATTTGCATGGCTTAATAGTCTTGAGGATTGTTGTGATTAAATTTAATTCCTTTCCATTCTTTCTGATCTATCTCTGTTACTTTTATTTCCCGTTCCTGTCACCTCTTCTCTTCCTGTCCTATCTTTTGGTTTTTCTCCTTTGGTCTTTTGTCGCTATATCGGTGAAATACTATGTACGTGACATTAAACCCTAATATAATAATAATAATAATCCTTACCATTCTTGTGCTTAATTGTCTGATGCAGTTATTGTTTGTATGTCAATGTTTCTTGTTCGGCTGATTCCACACATACTGTTTTCTATCTCCGAGTTCCTGTTGCATTGCATGTGGACAAATCAAGTGACTTTACAGCCTTTAGAAACGCACGTGCTACCACAGTGCAAGTTAACAGTGTATCTCGCAAAGCTTAATGTTAATAGTAATGTTGTTTTTAATTATTGTTCTCATTGCTGAGCTCGGTCTGTCTGCTAAACGTAAAGGCACATGTAATATGCAGTTGTATTGTAAACCTGTGTTCCTTAGAATTGAGTGGTATTCAAGGTTTATTATATGCGTGTTTGGTATTCTAACGTTGTCATTTAATCAATTTTTAGTAATTGTTTGTTATTATTGTCTTTGTATATTATTATGGTGATCATCTGAATTAAACAAAATGTATCTACATGTATAGTTCGTTTCTATATCTTAAATTTTAATTTGTGGCAGAACAGTTCCACATCATGATTACTTTTTACTAACTTTTATAAATAATGAGGCATTTTCATGACTTTTATTACAATATTAATTACAAGGAAGGCTAACGATGCTTTTAACGCACCAACGACTGCATATGATAAGCATTGTCATATATGTACTTCAAAACGTTTATATTGAAAATCTGGCATAATTATATCACTTGCGTTCGATAATACAGTTTAGCAAATAGACCCAATTAAGCTTAGTTTTGTCTTTCTCACACAGAAATTAGAAATGAAATTGGTCTACTAAGAAGCAGCAATCTTAGACAAGGTGAACACGAACAATGGCAAGGACCTATGCATAGTTATAGACAACCACCTGACATTTATAAGGTAACCATACACCGGAATGACACGGAGGCATCGCGGCGGGTGGCACATGTTAAGCAGGAAACGCTTACCATATCGCGAGCACCTGGTTTCGCTTCTAGTTTTTTTAATAGAAGTTTGTGATGTTTCCATTTTTAGTTAATAAATGTATATTTGGTTCATTTTTCTGTGTGCGTCCAACGTTTTCTTATTGTTTGCCAATGTCTACGGGCTTACGGCCTAGAATATCGTCTTGGTTTTTCGATTAACTTTTCTATTTTTAATTCCAGATGCTATAGAATGACTACGGAGAGAAGTCGCCAAAAGAACGACTCCGATCAACACTGCTACAGAAAGTCTACACGACCACTTAAAGCAACTCAAAGTTTGGATATTACAAATAACCAACCTGCCTTTGTGCCTCACTACCAGGAGAATCATTTCACCAAAAAAAGTTTCACTGCAGACAGAGAACAAAAAAGTGCTAACGTTACACGGACCGACACCTTAATCAGTCATAAGAAGCGTTCGGTGTGTTTATCGGTGTCTCCACCAACATCTATTAATGAAAACGTTTATATATCGGCTGCTCAACACACGAACCATGAACACTACGAACACAGCAGGTCAAACACGCATTCAGGTGTGTCGGAAAAAATAAAACGAAAACCTGTATTTCTTAAAAAATCAGCATCTCTCAAAAACTTGTTCTTTTCTAAAACAAACGACAATCCAGAGAAAAAATCACAATCTAGAACGTCTTCAAAATTTGCCGAAACAATTAGGAAGAAGTTGTTACCGGCGAATTTAAGCACATCTTTTCGTCCCAAAAGTAGTCTAAACATCCCAGCGATATCGTGTCCGACATTAACAGTTACGGAGGAAAAGTCTAGTGACGGTCCCGAACCTGAAGTAAACAAAGACACAGACAAACAAAACAAAGTGCAATTTTTATCAATACCAGATATAAACGAACAGATAAAAGCTAGCAAGACATTCAGTAAGACTGATTTCTTGTTTACTACATCCTTTACACATTCCACATCGTCAGTGTCTTCAGCACACGAAGACGACGTTAAACTACAACAAACCCAAAAGGCGCTAAGACACAAGTGCAAAAGTGCCCAGAATCTACACAAGTCATCGCTGAGTGTACTAAAGCAACCTCTGATACGCAGCTTCTCCGACGTACCCACTGGGTCCTTGTCAGCTGCTCGGAGTCAAAATAATTTGTCCGGCTACCTTCAATCAAACATGTTCCGAAATAAATATGTTTCTCAGCTCTTGGATTATATGTTTATTGGCAGCGTGGAGGCAGCGTATAACGAGCCTCTGCTTTGTAAGTTGAAAATTGATTGCCTCTTGGACATAAGCAATGTGCAGGCATCGCTCGTACCAGTATCAAGAAAGCTTCATTGCCCGTGCATGTGTCCTATGGAAAATCAACACTTCCGGTCACGGTTAATCATTCAGGTGGACGATGATGAAAAAGAGGATATCGAATCTTATTTTCAAGAAATAAATAAATTCATTCACGGTGCAAAAAAATTGAACAAAAGAGTTCTTGTTTTCAGTGACCAGGGGCAATCTCGTGCTCCTACTGTCGCTATACAATACTTGATGACTCATGAAAACTTCCTGCTGAGACAGGCTTTCAATTTAGTCAAAAATCAACGACCAAATGTCGACATTAATCCCGGATTCATGGCAAAGCTGGAGACAGCAGAGCATGTTTTGTTTCCGGAGGCAAAGCCATCGCTGTCATTTGGAAATGAATATCTGAATATTGCAGACCCCCAGGCAATCAAATGTGCATGGATCGACTGCACAGATTCGTAGCACAAGAATACGGCATTGGTTATCGAAGTGCAACAAATAAGTGAAAGTGAATCAGTCTCTAAATTTGAAATATCTAATTACATAAAAAGAACATGGACAATTTAATTATACGTGTAACTCCGGTCGCACATATACATTTAACATAGATTAATGTTGGAGACTAAGTAGTTAGACAGTGACGTAAATACATGTCTATTTAATCCTTGATGGAGAATACGGAATGAGACTGTGACGTTTATTTGTCTATTTAGTCCTTGGTGGAGAATACGGAATGAGACCGTGACGTTTATTTGTCTATTTAGTCCTTGGTGGAGAATACGGAATGAGACCGTGACGTTTATTTGTCTATTTAGTTCTAGTTGAAGGAGAATACGGAATGAGACCATGTCGTATGTTTGTCTATTTAGTTCTAGTTGATAGAGAACATGGGATGAGCCCGTGTCGTATATTTTTCTATTTAGTTCTAGTTGATAAAGACTACGGGAGGAGACCATGACGTGACGTTTACGTGTCTATTAATTCCTTGTTGGTCGACTCCAAAGAAAGTCGCTGTCACAAGCGCACTCATTGGTTAATACCAGGGATGGCTCAACTCCCGTGAAGTAAGCTGATGCTGCTACAAATACAACCTCGGTTCATATCAGCAGACGACAAACTCCCATAAGTGTGACGTATGCACATGTCTATTTAGTCCTTGTTTATAGAGATTACGGAATGAGACCACGACGTTTACATGTCTATTTAGTCATTGTTTATGGAAATTACTGAGTGAAACATTTCTGTGTGATTTCTATTAATTTCAAGTTGATAAATAATACGAAATGAAACTATTATGTATGCATGTGCATGTCTGCTTAGGGACCATCCATTATTATCATCCTTTTTCCAAAGTCTGCAAACAACACTCTTTTCTCAACCCCCCGCCCCCTGCAAAAGTGTACATCACCCTTTATCATACCGCTGTTTGTTGTATTAAACACATTTATTTCCCTGTTTTTTGTGTGTCAAACAACGTTAGTTGTTGCGCCATTTCTCGAATAATGTAAACAAGGTCATCATCAACGCTCTGGCGAACGAGATTTAGAACACTATAGGAAATAAAATGGAGCCAGATTT
>JAUMGZ010190454.1:0-13284 GCA_032359645.1 Pododesmus macrochisma
ATCTGAATCCCCTTCCCCTAGGGATACTTCCTACCAAGTTTGGATAAAAAATGGTCCAGTGGTTCAGGAGAAGAAGTCGAAAATATGAAAAGTTAACGACGGACGGACGGGATTCGTATGAGAAAAGCAGTTTGGCGTACTCTATGATAATCCAACTCGCCCTTTCCAGAAACCAATAAGAAGAAAAAATTCTCAGAAAGAGCAGGTGATAAAACAATTTTCTATGAAATTATTCAGAGAGAATCAAATGTACAACTTTAATAACTCAATAAAGCCAACTCTTTGACACAAATATGACAGTCTATGACATTATATTCAAGCTGTGTTTCCTGGTTGCAATAACATAAATACACATTGAATTATGAAATAATACACACAGGTTTAATGCACAACCTTTTTAGTTCCAATTGGCATGCAATGGGTTCAAATATTTTGTTAGTTTTATAGCTTCATTTAATATAAACAATCATGCTCAGTTGTTCAACTTGTTGATTACTTAACCAATGCATCTAGAGTTTTGGGTTGACACAGGTGTATTCGAAATGTAACTATTTGGGTTCAAAGTTTAACGCAAAACAAATATAAGATTAAGAATTTGAAAATCAAATTTGCAAAACCAAGTCTTATCAAATGTTTTCTTTTCTATAATCTTCTCTTCTATTTGTAAGACTTTCGGGGAACTTTTGACTAATTTCTCTTCTTTTAATCTTAATTTATGTAGAATCAAAGACAAGATGTCACTGGATTTAGAAACTTCAAAGTGCTTTAACTTTGTGTTACTAAACTATCCCTATTGCTTTGATTTCTCGTTCTTGATGTTGCTAATCTCTTCATGTCCTATTATTTGGTTTTTCTCCTTTGATCTTGTGTCACGTTATCTTGAGAAATACTTTTGAAGTGATGTTAAGCCCTAATTAAACAGATAAAGAATTAACTAAATGTTAAGTGTTAACTTTTTATAAGAAAATGTTGATAATAAAACAGCTATTTCTTGCCTGTCAATAGGCATTATGCTAATTGATTTCTTATTGTTTACATTTCCTAACATCATATCAAAGACAACAATTAAAGAACCAAAAGTTGCCTATGAGGCATAATAAAACTTACCTTGTCTCTTATTGATTGTCGCACTTCCTCTCTTTCCTCCTCCATCTTTCGATGCTTTTCCTTGCGCTTTTCTTCAGCTTCAGCTATCTGCTCCTGCAGTAATTTTTCCTCCTCTGTCAATCCTGCTTCTGCTGCTTCTCCACCCTCTTTATTTTCATCCCCCAAAGCTCCTGTTTATATAACAACAAAATATATATCTTATTCCAGTGTAAGGATCAACATTAAACTTAATCTATGGTTGAATTAGGTACCTGAAGTTAGGTTCGGTGGATAACCGATTCTGTTGTTCCTTACTTCAGAAATATAAAGAAATATAATTTCAAAGAATTCATTTAAGGAATGATTCTAAGTTTTTCAGTGCTATATGGGATCTTAAAAGGGAAAAACTAAGCACTTTGGAATTTGGAAATTTGGAAATTTGGAAAAATTACGATCTTTAATTCCTTTTAGTTAAATTAATTCAAATTCACATACACAAACATTGCTTTAAATAATTATATCTTTACATCAAATAAGACAAAAGTAAGACCATTAAGAGTAAAATTAGGCTTGGTTTGTTATCATCAGACCTCTGATTCTGAAGTCTGATTCATCTAACTTTCAATGTTTGTTGGAATTTTCTTTGGTAGAGTGCAAGCCCCTCTGATTCCATGTCTTTCTCGGCTTCCATAATTATATAGGTATGTTTACTGACACATTACTTGTTTTCAGATCCCTTGATTCAGATGTTATTCGTTCCTTTAATGCCAGTTTCAAGAAATATCTAAACTCCGTTATGATAAATCTCTCGAGGTAGGAACATTTGTTTTTAACAATTCAATTGTGAAAAAGTAAGACATTCAATGGATAACAATGCTTTCTATATAAACCTTTGAGCTGTGCAAGGATTTGTCAACATAATTCCTGATGCAGAGTTTGTATTAATCTTTACTGTATCAATCATAGACAAATATGTATCGGATGGTAAGCGCACGAGATAATGATATACAAACAGCCTGTGACATATGTTACAAACTCCTGTCAATTTTATATACAGACTGATGTAAAATCAATGATGCACAATGACTTGTAATAGAAAACGTTCTCTGAAGGCTGTTATGGGTGAATAAGATGTTTGTCACAAGATATATACAATACCAACTGTCAAACCTTTGTTACAAAAACAGTAAATATCCACAAAGCCATGTCTAAATATATCAGATATCTTCCCAGGAATTAGTTATAGGTCAATGGATATGGTCAAAAGAGAATAATAGGACTAGGTTCAGGAATTATAGGACTAGGTTCAGGAATTATAGGACTAGGTTCAAGAATTATAGGACAAGGTTCACGAATAATAGGACTAGGTTCAAGAATTAAAGGACTATATAGATCCAAGAATTATAGCATTTTTGGTCCAATGTTTCTTAAAGGGCCTAAAAAGAACATGTGTACAGAATTTGCCATATAACATATACCAATGCATAACAAGTTAAATCTGAGTAACTACGTATACTTCATGCAATGTCAGAAGTCAGTGATTTCACTCTTATTCCATGATATTGTTTGTGATTCGAAGGTTCCTCAATGCACATTGATCCCCCTCTAGATTTTGCTGTTTTGCCAAATAGCTATATAAGCAGTACACTAAATGTAGCAATGAGTTCTAAAGGTTTTAAATTATTGAAAGATTTTGCAACATTCAATCAACACGATAGGAAAATTAACTAGACCTTTCACCTGGAATGCTGACTAGTTCCCCACCCCTGCTTCTGTCAAGCTATGTATTTCATGACATCAGTTATACTAACAACTATTTTGTAAAAGGGTCATAACTCCCATACATGGCATAATAATGAGATTCATGACATGTAGATGTTTGAGTCTAATTATCTCCCCTTGAAATAGTCGAAATGAAAATTTTTCCTTCATGCACACCAAGCAGCATATGTTGTACTATCATTGTGTAAAGTTTCATTGAAATCCATTTAATGGTGTAAAAGGAGTTGTGCTTACAAGATTTATGATATATAAATGTCCACCCTTCAATACATCTCCCCTTGAAATGGCCGAACAAAAATATTTTCCTTCATGCACATCTTCATATGTTGTACTATCATTGTGTTAAGTTTAATTGAAATCCATTAAACAGTGTAGGAGGAGTTGCGCTAACAAGATTTATGACATGTAAATGTACATGTCTAATTATCTCCCCTTGTAATTGTCATAATCAAAATATTTCCTTCATGCATATCTTTATATGGTGATCTATCATTGCTAAAAGTTTCATTGAATTCAATTAAACAGTGTAGAAGGAGTTGTGCTTACAAGCCATATAACATTGTTTTGTTTTTGTTTTGAAAAGAGATTATTATAATATTTCAAAAATACACATGGATCTTGAAAAACTCAATTTGTAGAAATATGCCATGCTCTAATTCAACCATGGCATACAACATACCATAGATTTGTACCATACGTTTGTATTGTAACCTGTAATTTGATTATATCATTGCCTTCATATTTACAATAGGATTATAGTGAATGAAATGTGTGATGTTTTATAGAAAAAACACAGAACATGAATCTAACATACATTAAACTAATAATAATTCAGATCAAACTTTTATGATAATACACAAAATTATAACTCGATCCTGTCATTTTGATATGTTAATGACTTACATGTGAAACAAATTTTTAACCCTTCTTGTTTATTCTTGCATATCAATTGCCTTGAACGACAGATTATGAAGTTTGGATAAGACCACTCACCACACTGTTGCCTTATCCCACCATCATGCAAAAAGTCCATGGTGCAATGATGTCGTAAATAATGACACAACGGCACAATAACCCCAATGATGCAACTATCACACCAACTTTTTACTGGTGTGATAGTGAGGTGTATGTGGCCCTTAAATTACAGATCCCTTAAAAGATATTTAGAACTACAGGCACAAGCTTACAAAAATAATTTTTGAGAACATTTTTAAACTTCTGAAAATCTGAAAAGTAACTGTGCATTGAAAACTGTCAAACATATTATTCATTATGTATTTTGAGCCTTATCTTATCCTCACAGTGCTAGCCAGTCCCAGCCCACACAAGTATCTACAGTATAATACTTGAAAACTTTACCATTACTTGTGTCATTTTGCAATAATAGATCCAATCCTGTATTAAAGTTAAATTATGTATATACCAGCAGGTTGGCTCAGAGGTATAGCATTCACTTTGTGATCTGGTAGGTGGGGGCTCGAATTCTGGCTGCATCAAAACCCAAGACATTTAAATTAGGCAATCTTCTCACTCCCTGCTAAGTGCTGAGCATTTCTGGGTAGGAGAAGGACTGGTTGGCTGGGTGTCAGGATAATGTGACTGAGTGAAGGATCATATTAATGTGTCTGTGCTGTGATATTTCATTGACACAGCACTATAAAGTCACCATCAGTGGACACCATCACATGCAGACACCATCTTGATATGACCTAGACTTGGTACAATGGGCGTTAAACCCCACTGAAACCTATACATAAGTTATCTATAAGTTGAACAAAATATGTGTTCTAAATTCATATGATGCTTCTGAACCTTATCTGTGCTTGATGTTTGCTGTGGTCTAGATAATATGTTCCTCTATAATTACTGCCATTTGAAGATGTTTAATCATAAAATTCAATATGAATAAATAATGATTATTGGAGAAAAACTTTTAAATAAAAAATGAAACATAATTGTATTATATCTTATGTAAAATATTCAAAAGAATTTTTCCCTAAAGGTTTCCTATCCATATATTGAATGTCACATATAATGTCACTGATCTAATAAATCACTAATACAATATATTACCTTTAACAGAACTGAGCTTGTCTCCGACCATCTGCTTGGCAATGAAGGCTGCCATAATGACAACTGATATAGCATAAAGCTACAACAGCTTGTCAAGAACTCTTCCTCCAAGCTTCTCGTAGACTGTGTTAGGCAAAAGGTCCAAGCGTCACATATCAATTAGCCATCTGTAAAATACAAAAATTTGTCTATATTATTTCAGATCTGAACTTTGCAGGGTGCATACTCGTAGTGCTTTCATGTGATGAGTACATTTTGATTAGCATTCAGTTTATTATTCAAATGTCAATTACTAGATCTATTATTACAATATGATCGTCAATTACTAGACCATACACCGAGGTTACTCTGAATATTTAAGCTTTGAACTGCTTTCAATTGGCATTCATAGGAGATATAAATGCCAACTGGACAAAGACAAATTTAATGAAGCACACTAGGACTTCATGTTGTATTTGCCTTTGTCCAGTTCGCATTCATATCTCC
Organism: Pododesmus macrochisma; assembly: GCA_032359645.1. Taxonomy (NCBI): domain Eukaryota; kingdom Metazoa; phylum Mollusca; class Bivalvia; order Pectinida; family Anomiidae; genus Pododesmus; species Pododesmus macrochisma. The sequence goes on from JAUMGZ010190454.1 coordinate 5,428, forward strand.
TATGAATGCCAACTGAAAGTAGTTTAATACTTATATTTACCATTTGCTATCCCAATGTAACTTTCACACATAGGATATTCTATTGTACAGTAATGAGAACAACGGTTGTGTCTCATCGCATCATGACCGAATATACAGCACTGTGCATCGGCAAACTGTTCAAACCCTTGACACATCTTTTAAACAGCATTAAGAACATCGGACGCTTCCAACAAGAATAAAGAAGAACCAGTACGGACCCACACGAACTCACTACGATCGCAGTAAGAATGCCTAAGGAATGTCCACAAATCAGTACCAACCACCACCAACCACTTCAAAACACCATAATTGCGACACAAAGTGATATGAACACAGGCCAATTCCCAAGAATCCTGTACAGGCACTTCAAAAATGAACAATGGATTTATTTATTTTAATTTTATATTCAGGTTTAACTTGATACAAATGAAGTTTTGAAAAAAATTGGCAAAGTAAGAATGCAGTACGAACACACTTAAATCTTGACTTGACCACGAATTTTTTGAACATTTCACTCAGGCGAATAGGGGAGAACAGTGAGTGCCCCAATCACCATGAGGACTCCAACAAGAACCCAGTAGGAATTATGAGGAATGTCAACGATTTCTACATTCGTACAAATTTGCCACCCAAAGTCGTGATGGTAGGACTTATAGTCTTTACTAATGACCATCCCTTTCAACTCATGTTTAGGTCAGATTGTGACGGTGTCTGCATGTGACAGTGCACACTTTTAGCGACTTTATAGTGCTGTCTCACTGAAATATCACGTCCCAGACACATTGACATGTTACTTCACTCTGTCACATTTAATTCTAACACCAAGCCAACCTGTCCTTCTTCTACCGAGAAATGCTGAGCACTTAGTGGGGAGCAAGAATATTACCAAATTTTAACGTCTTAGGTTTAACCCGGGCCCTCATGGATTCAAAACCCCTGCCTACCGAATCAAAAAGAGCCACCGTGCAGTTGAAATTCATAAGGAGTTATATTATAAAGTATATATACATGTACATATATTCTATAGCTTAGGATTATAATACGTTGTCTGTGTATAAATCATGTATAGTTTTCACCAGAGCTTGATAAAATAAAAACTAACAAAAATTTGTCTTTGACATTCTATGAAAAACCAGGGCTTGCAATACAAATCAAGCATATGGTGTTTTCATCAGAGACGATGTCATAGTCTAGTTGTGATCACAGTTCATAAAGATTCATTCACATACATACCCTGTATTTCTCACCCAGTAGTAAATTTGTATTTCCAACAATAACTGGCAGTTGTATTTGTGTTTACATGGGTTAAATCTTAAATCTCTATGTTATTGTATTATACCAACACCAGGCAAGCTCTAGATATATCTTTAAATATCTATATAAACTTAAAACAATTTAGAGTTGAATTGTACATCGTAAATAAGTACCTAACAAAACATACCTTCATTGTTTCCGGCAGAGTTGTGGCTTCACTTTGTATATATGTAAGGTATACATTTACACGGACAGACACCAAACTAGTAAATAATATATGTAACATCTAATTTATATATGTAAACATCACAACGATGAAATGCGACACATGACGTGTTAGGTTATAATGCGATGCTATATATAGGAGTATTAATAACTCGTATTCAATAGCCTCTCAAAGGCCATTTAACCTTTTGTTCTGGAAGCGAGAGTCACAATTTAAAAAGCTCTCATTTTGAATAAACTGCGGGCATTTCTTGGTTCAGCTGCCATGAATGGAGCTAAACAGCATGCAGAGGTGTGTTTTTATGATACAACTTTGAAGTATTTAGTTTCACAAGTGTACTCTAGTAAATATATGAGTATATGTATATGCTATATGCTAACTGACTGCTGTGACAATTAGAAACATATTGTAGAAGTGTGGGCAGTAACCTGGGTGTGAACTTGAGCACCTTCAGTGCAGGAATGTGAAAAATTTTATAATAAAAAAAAAAAGATCCTGATCAATAAAAGCATGTTGATAGTGTTCATATTATTAGTGCTTAAAATATATTTTTTAACTGAAAGAATTTTCTTATCCTGTTCAAGTTTTTCAAATCTAATACAATTATTCAAAAGGGGAAAAAACTTTATCTATACACAAGTTATATTTAGTAAACCTGTTTAAAATTTCTTGGAATTAATAAATACCCATATATAATAAATAAAATAAAATTAAAGAAAATTTTATATCAAATTTAATTTGTCTTGATTCACTGAATGATATACATGCTTTATTAAAGAAAACTTTGAATTTAAAATCAACTTAAATTTTTCATTAGATTGTGTGTCAGTTGTTTCAATAAGGAAAGACAACTAAACTTAGCTACTCTATTTCCCTGGTTACATTATATTTGGAATAAGTCAGGAATAATGAAAACGCAGTCACTTTTCCTGTTTACAAAACGTAATAGCCTTTAACCAACTAAGAAAGCTTTAGTGTGACCCAACTAAGAAAGCTTTAGTGTGACCCAACTAAGAAAGCTTTAGTGTGACCCAACTAATACCTCAAAGATCATTATTATGCATTCATTTTCTTTTACCCTTACTTTAAAACTTAACGCTGATATTTTAAAAGTAAAAAAAGAGAAACAAGTTAACAGTAAAAATAGAGGAAATTATTGACAGTTAACGAAAGCTGGCATTTAAGGATGAGAAAAGGTTACCTAAAATAAAAGAAGAGGAAAATGTTGACAGGAAATTAAAGAAGACAAAACAAAGATGACACTTAATTGCTCAGTATAATTAAGACTTGGAGAAAAGTAGACAGGAAAGAGAAAGAGAGTTGACATTTTAGAAATAAAAGAAATTAAAATATATAGACCGCAAAAGAAGAGAAAAAGTGAATGTAAATAAAAATGAAATGTTGTAAGGAATTAGGAAGAGCAAATCTGAAAGAAATATAAGTCAGGAAGAAAATTGAGACAGGAAGAAAATATTAAGGGTATCAATTGTCATTTGGTTGATATCTTGATACAGTATTTTAATTGGTACATTGGTTTTCTTGAATCTATAAAACTACGGCAATAAGTAATTAAACTGTTGACCTACATTTCAACATTGACATATATATAATCAGTGTTGATTGTCTCAGTTGGTGAAGTAGCTAGGTGACCTACATCATGATCATGTCTGCACTGAAAATCAATAAATTATTTTTTTCCATTAACACATGTTAATTAGAACACAGTTACGAGTAAACCAGTGCACTGTCAGACACAATAATAATGTTAGCACATCATTAGATTGTTAATTTAATAATCCTTTTTTACTGTACATGGTGTGTTTTATGAATATTAATTGACCTGGTTCAGGTGAACTGACACTGACAGAGTACATATAGTCCATCTATGTAACATACGTTTGATTGTTTGTTCGTGTCTTAAGGTCATATCAAGACAGTGTCTGTTTATAATGTTTCTGCGCACTGATGGTAATTTTATAGTGCTGTCCAACTGAAATACCATGCTGCAGACACATCGATCAACATACTTCACTCCTTCACATTATCCTGACATCTAGCCACCCAATCTTTCTCCTATCTAGAAATGTTAAGCATTTACCAGGGAATGAGAAGATTTCCTAATGTTAACGTCTTACGTGTGACACGGCTGGGATTTGACACCCCATCTACTGGAACCAGAGCAAAAGCTTTACCAATGATCGAGCTACCCACACCAATACAAAATAAAGGAAAAATATAAAAATTGATATATTGCTCATTAAATGCCCACTTAGTAAAGCAAAGTGAGGCTTCATTAACTGGTTTAACCACACCACCTGGTTTCTTATTGGGTGACCATCCTTAAGTTGGTCCAAATGGATTACTTGTTTTGAGGATTAATTGTTGTGAAGGAGATTTATTTTATTTTTATTACTAGCTGTCACTGCACTAAGTTTTTTGATTTGGCTTTTGTTGTCTGTTGATTCAAATTATCTCATTTTTCAAGGCATTACAAATGCAGGGAATTTAGTATAGGGAAGGAAATAGGAGAACCTGACATTTAGGACAAATATTCCACTCTTACATTTCTATGAAAATGGCCTAAAGTCCTGCACAGTGTAGATGTACGCCACTTGCAGATGTCAAAATAAAAACTTTCAATGCATTCATCTAAGACAGCTGTTTCGAACATACCACCTAGTCCTTGCCAGAAGATATCACAAACTTTTGCCTCCTGTAGGACAGTATCTCTGGTTTTTTTTGTCTATTTTGTTAATGGATTCTAAAGACCATTATATAACTTAATAAATTTGATTCAAGACAGGAATAAAATTTACAAATATAACATATTTGACTGAATTCAATTGCATCCTGACTCTTTTCTTGTCTACCAGTGTTTTATTTTACCATTCTTCACACAGACTGCCTGTTTTCTTGTCTACCAGTGTTTTACTTTATCATTCTTCATATATACAGAACTTTTAATATATCCTATAACAAGCACATTAAAACTCTTAACCAATGGAACTTTTACTGTGACGAAGTGTTCAGCAAATATGAAAATAAATATTGTCCAGTAACTCAGACAGCACTAGCCGTATATACGATCATCGGGTTTGTCAGATGGAAATTATGGAAGAGCAATTGATCAGCCAAATTGTGCAGTAAGGACGCAGACAATAAACAGATTGGGGATATAACAACTGAATCAATATTGTCAGCGTTGTACAAATTTCATCAATATAGCCTGAGGCCGAACTGTCTGAAGCCTACAAGAGCTCACTGAAGCCTCTCGTGACAATATTTCCATCCTCTTTACAATTATAAGCAGATATATACCACATTGCACCAACAAATGTTAAACTCAGTGTGTCTCAAGGCCATAAAATGATAGCTTCCTTCCTTGCCTAGCATTGAAATTATCTACAATCTATTCCAACGTCATCTGCTGAATTTACATCCTGCATTCAGTTCCTGACTGACCTCATCAGAGGAATCAAATGCTTGAAAGAACAAATTTGTTAGTTGGATATATTTATGAATAATGCATCATTATTAGATGAAGGAAGGTGTGTTGATGAGATAGCGACGCACATATACACAATAGTATATATATATACATACGTACTGTTAATGGTTATCAAAACACACAGAAACATCAACATACATGAGAAACTTGTAAATAGTTATATCCTTTGACTCAATAAAGAATTAATATTGAGTGTTAAATTGCACTTAATCTTAAACAAATAGATTGAATAACTTTAAGACTTTTACTTCTTTGTTTTGAATGTGTTAAACTTAAGTTCATCGTAATCACATGCAATGTTACAGCAACCAATAAGCAATTAAAAATAATTAAATAATGGAAATATTCTTAGCTGATGTACCGTACTAAATATGATAAATATAACATTCTATTAAGTAATTATTATTAATTTTTCAATATTCTTACCCTTTTAATAAACATTGTTTGTTAATAAATCCAGTGTTTTTAATCTATCCTGTATTTCAGTGCACATGTATATAGAACGCCCTGTAAGCACTATATAGAATGCAATAAGATGTATCAGGAATATATAGATTAATTTGCCTTGTGTTCCTATTGCTGTGTTTGGAGCAAGTTCTTGTATACTGCCTTTGTTGTAGTTATAACTATAAGATTATTATTGATTCACTTAATACTGGCGCTGCCCTTGGGGACTTACATCGCCGCAATATGTTGGTTAGGGCAAATCCATATAATGAAATTGGACGTTATACATGGTCAGTTTTGGTCCATTCTGTGTAATCAATTTTATTGTTTTTTTCTTTTTTTTTTATCTCTCACCATGCACTAAAGTAATGGATGTTTATACCACATATTTGTTTTATTGGGGTTTAGTGTCCCTTTAACTCATTTTAGGACATATCAAGACAGTGTCTGCTTGCGACAGTGCGCACCTATGGCGACTTTATAGTGCTGTCTCACTTAAATATCATGCCATGATACTTCACATAGTCACATTATACTGACACCGAGCCAACCAGTCCTTCTCCTACCCATTAATGCTTCTTGTTTAGCAGGGAGCTAGAAAAGTGCCCAATTTTAACATCTTGGGATATGGCGCCACCAGGATTTGAACCGTTTATACCACATAGAAATTTTGTTTCATTGCATCTGTATCACTTGCTGTGTTTAGTGCACGTTTAACATCCTGGTGAAGTTCTTAGGTTTGTACGATGGCTACATAAACTGACAATAAGTTGCAAGAAAATTGTTCAGATGTTCCAAAAGGTTTCCATAGTCCTCGACTCATTTTCACTCTAGGAACTGAAGAAAACATTAAACTTCATAGAAGAGGTCTAAACCGTTAAAATGTAAACACCAATTTTAGAAACATTAAATTTTAATTGAATAAAAAAAAATATATTGTCTCATGCATTCTATATTATATCAGGAGAGAATTTTAATGTACACACTTTGTAACGTACCACTCAAGACTTTTAAATCAACTTAAACAGTCATTACAAGAAGAACTGGTGCTCTTGTGAGTACACATCCACAAATGTGAAAATAAGTGTTTGTTTCAACTTAACTTACCCATATATATATATATAGCGTATATTCCTACTAGCCCCCATACATTTGAATACTCAAATAAAGAATAAAATCACCTCTGAGACCAACCCCTACTTCCGTAAAGGCACCTGCACAGGAAATCAAGCCGTCCCATAATACCCTAAAGTATCATATCCTTTTTATGGTGCCCAGCTGAGTACAGAAGTATAGTCTAGTTTAAACAATACGTAATGTCAGAAAAAAAATGCAGAAACCCCTTTAGACTGGATATTGAAGATCTCAGATCACATTGCATCCATAAAGTCAACAATTTTTAAAATGCACCAGTCTGCATGCACTGCTACCTATTCTTAAGCTTGAACCAAACTCAGAGAGACCCTTTAATCTGGAAATTAAAGATCTCAGATCACATTGCACCAATAAAATCAACAATTTTAAAAGGCACCAGTCTGCATGCACCCATTAACTATTGTTTATCTTGAACCAAACTGTCTGTGTACAGTCACTGGATACCAAGATATTAACTCAAGGTTACTGTCTAACTTTTCTAGAAAAAATTGCATAATATAAGGACAAACTAATGTACAATGATAGGCTGATTCTATAGTTTCATCTCACTTGAACATCAGGCCACGGGTACATATTGTATCTAGCTTAGTAAAGTTATTCAAATAAGTTCTGATACATGTACTAACCTTTGACTGTTGATTGACTGAGGCAATGATCGAAGCCTCAAGATTAAAACCACTTGACCAAATTAAGTCCTAATTGAAAAGATGTTAAATGACAAAGACAATCATGTAATGACACAAAAAGTGTTCCACATTCAAAAGTTAATAACTATTACCCAACCATCAACATTTTTGTGTGAACATTTTGAGCTGCAGAAAAATGGTTTCAAAAACCATACAATACAGTTTGATAATAAAGGTCACAGAAACAGCAATGCACCACAACCACAACATGAACTGTAACACTCAAATGTCAGTTTGGCAAAGTCATAACAAACTGAAGGTCAAGAATATTAGTGCATTATTTAACAAACTTATGTACGGTCAAACCTGTCAATAAAGACCACCCAAGAAACCAGAAAAAAGTGGTCTTTATTATACCAGTACAGATAAAAATAAGTGTAATTTAAGACTTCAAGGGACTCGATTTTAGTAGTCTTTATATTCAGATGGTCCCTTTACAGAGGTGGTCGCTAGAGCAGGTTGCAATGTAATTAGACTTCAAGGAACCCGCTTTTAGTGGTCTTTATATTCAGATGGTCCCTTTACAGAGGTGTTCGCTAGAGCAGGTTGCACTGTTATTA
>JAUMGZ010190465.1:0-13283 GCA_032359645.1 Pododesmus macrochisma
GCTGTCATCCTCAACGATGTCAACACTGTTCAGTACACTGTCCGTTGATGAGTCGATGTTTTGGAGCTTGATGATTTGTTTTTAGAAGAAAGCCGTGATTTTGCTTCCAGTCGTCGCCATTTTGATACACTGACGTCACGGTGCATAAACTTAGTCCTTGATACGCTTGAAGCAGAGTGTTATTGAGTATGTAAAAAAAATAAGCATGTAAATGATCGCGAGCAGAGAAACTAAAAACCGGATTGGACCGCACAAAAACGGTATTTTTATCAAACCAAGCTCAGTCGCCAAAACGGCGCCCTTAGAGAACATTTTAGTCGCCATTTATAAATTTTAGGCGCAAATGCGACCGTTTTGGTCGCAAAATTGTGCCCTGATGGTAATGCTTTATTTTTAACTTTAAAAAAAAAATTGTCCTATAAAATTTACTTTAGTCTGGCACCATGGTTATGCTTTATCATTACTACATCTGACAGTATATTAACGTACAAACTTAATTTTATCCTGTAATGCTTTATCTAAACTATATTTATTTTAAAACTCACTTTAGCCTGTAACCATGGTAATGCTTTATCTTTACTGTATTTGTAAGCTCTAAGGTCATCATCACCTAAAATAAACAGATAATTCTCTACAAAAAACTTTTCACCTGCAACGTCTAAATGGTGATTTTTCAAGACAAGCATCAATAATCTTTTAAAATTTCTTCAAAAGATCAAAAGTTTCTCATATAAACCTAACAAGAATCTAATTTCAAAATCTTTCAGCTGATGTGAGTTCCTTAATACTAAGGCTTCAGTAAAAGAGAATTTTTTGTGTGTAAAAATGCTGTCTCCGTATGAAGCATTATTTGTTTGTTTAACAGGGGTTAATGTCACTTTCAGAGTATTTCACTGATATCGTGACAAAAGACCTAAGGAGAAAAACCAAACAATAGGATAGGAAGAGAAGCAGCGACAGGGATGGGAAAAGAAAGCAATAGGGATAGTTCAGAAAGAAGGATGAACCCATGCAACGGTGCTTCCACCTACTCTTCTATCGAACTTTGCATGAGGATCTTTATTGTGCCAGGGGGTTAAAAATACCTGTACACGGGACCGCCAGCTTAGTGTCCCCCCACAAAGGACGTGCTGATCTTTGCCTGGTCTCTACCCTTCAACCTGTCTGACTTGAGTGACCCTACAAGGAACACAAGTTCCAATCACCATAGCTCTCCAAGTCATCCAGACACTCAAATCTCCCTAAAGTGTCACCCACAGGGAAGGGGTTAAAGCATGTTTGGGACATTTCTGATGCTGTTTATGTACAAAGCATGTATGGGACATTTCTAATATTTATGTATGGAATATTTGTTACAACTTGTCTCCTTCCTCTTCCAATGAAGAAACGGTCTGTTTGACACCTACATTTAGTAATCTGCAGTGTGGAACTTAACTACACATCACTTGCCCCATGTAACACAAGAACAACATAGACAATCTAGTAGCCTTGCACCACAAACTCAAATTTCCCTCACTTTACCCTAATTGTGCACCTCACACGATCACACATAATTCTTATATTTTTTACCTTTAACCTCTGCCACATTGTATAACTCTGTCATTCCAGATGTGCTTGGAAGTCTGTTGCATTCTGGGTATTCTTCATCTGTTATGATCTGATCTAAGGTCATATACTTTCCCGTCTATGAAATAAACACAATTGATATCAGAAATATGCATCATTCAGGATTTTTTTTTTATTTTCAAAACCTATCATTGCAAACATGAACATAAATTTTTGAAGAAACTGATAGGATAGTACATGTGTTTTTGGAAGAGGGCATTTATAACAAACTTTTATAACAACTTTCCTTTCAGCAATGAAACAAAACATTGTTAAAGAATAAGTTATAACAAAAAATTCTAGTTTTAAAATATATAGGGTCATATAATCAATGTACATGTAATAACTGAGTTATAATGGGGGTTCTAGATTATACAGTTTAACCAATATTATATCTGTGAGTCAATGTAACCAATGTTACAACTGCGAGTTTTAAGGACAGTGATGATTCTACAATATGTTTTAAGGTCGCTAAACGGCCCCAGAAATCTCTAGCAGCCCCATTTGAAATCCAGGATACAAAAAATTCCCAATTGAATATTGTGCAGAAAAACGTGAAATCTGTCTGGATTTCCGGATTCGGTTTTTATTAGAAGGCTGCAGATGTTTCCTGGTGTTTTGTCATTGCAACCAACAACCACAGAAGTGTTCCAGATGCTGAGTCGGTGTTAAACTAAAGCTTTTGTCAGTATTGGCTACCATGCACATGTGCTTATGATCTTCTTATGCACTTAGCATTCATTTCAAGGATTTATTTTGATGGTAGATTGAGGAAAATTCCCAGAATTTAATGCAAAGTAAACAGTAGATCGCAAGCACATGTCCTAAAAATGTTAAGAAACACGATTGTACCTAAAGAGGTCTGTTTATTTACGATGTCAATAAAGTTGTGTATTTGTCATAATTTGATCAGTTCTACCAAAGTCCTGTCGTTGTGTGTCATGTATAGTATCTGCATTTGATAGAAAATTGATTTAGGAAGCAAGAAGTATTTGTTTATTTTTAACAAAACATGTCTAAAGACCAGAATACGTCAATTTCTGTCTGAATCCATTCTTGAATATAAATATGAACTTACATACATGTACAAATGTCAGTCCCTTTATATGTTTAATTCAGATGTCATCCTTCCTAAATTTAATGTTGTTATTTGGTTTGTTTTTTGAGTAACAATGTGTGAGTTGCTCAATGTTTGCTGTGCTGTCAGAGATGTTAAAGTGTTTACAAGTTTATTTATTTATTATTCATAATGTTTTAGTTATATTAATCCATTAATTTCCTATATTATCTCAGGAGCGGACAAATAAGATTCCATGTATGTAATAAGTAAATTCAACTCGGCTTGCCCTTTTCTTTGTATGTTGCTAAAGATTAAATTTATCTTTTATTCATAAATAGGGGCTAGACACAGACTACACCTGTCAGGGTCTATCATGCTCAATTGTTTTCAATGATAATCATATCATATTTGTATCGATAACTCTACAGTAAAAGTTGAAACAATCAAAGTTTTAAGTTATGCGATGCAAAATTCCCAATTTGGAATTTCGCGATTGAAAATTTTCAATTTCATTCCCAAGGGCCCCATTTGAAAAACTTAGGAGTCATCCCTGATGGAGAATAATAAAAACATTTGTAGTTAGATTATAAAACTTACCTGGTATGTTATAACTGAGTTACAGCAAGATTTCTAGATTTTACAACTTAACCAATCTTATAATTGTGAGTTATAATGAGAATTCTAGATCTAGGTTACATAACTTAATCAATATTATAGCTGTGAGTTTAAACAAGAGTTTTAGATTCTAAACTCTTCTTAGGTTAGTGAGTTATAAAGAGAGTTCTAGATTATACAATTGTTTTAACCAATGTTATGACTATTACTTTAATTGTGAGTTCTAGATTCTAAAAACTTCCAGTGAGTTATAAAGAGAGTTCTAGATTTATACAATTTTTTTTTAAACCTATGACTGTTACTTTAATTGTGAGTTCTAGATTCTAAAAACTTCCAGTGAGTTATAAAGAGAGTTCTAGATTATACAATTGTTTTAACCAATGTTATAACTGTTACTTTAATTGTGAGTTCTAGGTTCTAAAAACTTCCAGTGAGTTATAAAGAGAGTTCTAGATAATATAACTTTTTTAATCAATGCTATAACTGTTACTTTAATTGCGAGTTCTAGATTCTAAAAACTTTCAGTGAGTTATAAAGATAGTTCTAGATTATACAACTTTTTTTAACCAATGTTATGACTGTTACTTTAATTGTGAGTTCAAGATTCTAAAAACTTCCTGTGAGTTATAAAGAGAGTTCTAGATTTATACAAATTTTTTAACCAATGCTATAATTGTTACTTTAATTGTGAGTTCTAGATTCTAAAAACTTCCAGTGAGTTATAAAGAGAGTTCTAGATTATACAATTTTTTTTAACCAATGCTATAGCTGTTACTTTAATTGTGAGTTGTAGATTCTAAATACTTCCAGTGAGTTATAAAGATAGTTCTAGATAATAAAACTTTTTTAACCAATGCTATAACTAGACCTTACCTTTTCAGTTTTAATAAGATATGGTAACACTAGGAATACTGGGTCAACACTGGACGTCAGGATTAAACTTCCGTCTGAAAAACAAAATCAATTTGTAAGGTACCAATTTTTCTTGATGCTTGATATGCTGCATGTTAAAATAAATGATCAGGGATTTTTCTAACATAAGGATGGTCAAGTCTGAAAAACAGTTGAAAATTACTGAATGTTACCTTTAACCCAAATCTAATTAAATATATATCAGGCGAAAAACTTGTTAACACCATTGCTAAAATAAATGGAAAAATCCATTGGAGTTGGGGGAACTTTTTAACAATCATTATCAAAATTAAATATACTAAGAGTGAAGGGAGTTTGTTTTAACAATTTGCCTCTTTATCAATTATATTTCATAAGAAATCCTGCAATTCTATAATTATGAAGTAGTCTCCTAAATTCAGTACTGTAGAACAGTACTACAATTAAAGATTTTGAGCCCTTCTTAGCTTGATCTAATTGATTTAATTTGAATATATACATTCAATATATTAAATTCAATAGAACATTTCATTTACAGCTTTTTAATGTCAATGTTCATTACTTTAAAACAACCTTGATCTTTTTATTTTCCCTCGATCCATGTTGAAATTATGGAAAACAAAAAAAGCAATGTACGCACGGGGAATATACTATCAAAGTTGTAAATGTAGAGCATATTTATGAATGGGAATGTGGTGGATTCTCACCATGGTCAAGGATACCATAAAGGAACTCTTAAACACAGAAAGATGATACCTACCACTTTGTACAGTGTCACCAATTATCCAGGATCTGTATTCTTCTTTAAATGAAGTAACTTCATAAATATTTCTGTCTCCATGAGTGAACAAAAACAAAGCCCCCTTCTCTGGAAGTAAACGTCAAATATAAATTTAAAAGTCGCAAAGATGGACACATTTTGTAAACTCATGCAATTTCTGTCTTGGGCATATATGTACATGTATTTGAAATCTGTTGGACCTAAACTAAAATACAGTTTGTTTCTCCTTACTTTACAAACTTACAAAAATGGCTTGCATTTTTTCCACTGGACCAGCCACCCATTTCGTTACAGTGAGCTAATTCTGGGTAAACTGAATGTTTGATTGTATCACATTTACAATGTTTTGCTGAAAAACATTCGCTAGACTGAGATGGCACATACAATATTGAATAACATAGTGCTTCTCAATCTGTGCAAATATTTTGGGAAAATTTGGGTCTATGCAACTAAACACCATGAGTTTGACATATCATATATGTACATACAATTTAACATAATGCAAAATACGAAAAACAATCAGCTGTCTCTGATTTTTTTTTATTTTAAATAACATGTCTACATAATTTCCTTATGACCCATCCAGTCTTTATTATAAGTCAGGTATAAAATGGAAACAAACTATTCCTTAAGTAGTCCTTGAACATACCGTAACTAAGATACACTAAATTATATAAAAGTGTTAAGCTATTTTTGTGCATCAAATCTTAAGTTTGAAATTAAAGTATGTAAAAGTTTTAAATATTCTTAATTTTATTCCAAATGAACATGCTTTTGTTAGTTTTACACCAACATATTTTATTCAGTACATACACATTAATATATATACATGCATACAGTTAGTTTGATAAACATAATATTATCAGGTTCGTCAAATTTTACCTGTTCTTGAATGGCAGAACTTATAAATATTACTTTTTATATGGTTACCTGTTCTTGGGTGTCGAAGTTTAGTTATTACTGGTTTGCTTTCCTCATTGCCATCAATTTCTAGAATGGAATCTTAATGGAACAAACATTAACAGAATCATTAATATATAAATAATAAATAGCAGATACAGTTAAATAGAACCATTTATATTCAAAAGTGTAAATAATACAGGTACATGTAAACGAAATCAGCAGAAATTCTTAATTACGCTTTAAGAAAATATTGAAATATTTCATTCTCTTAGGAACAAATATGGAACACTTTAAAAAAAAAATTCACTTTTATTAAATTTAGTGAAACATTTTCCTTTTTTCTCTTCTCAAAGATTTTCCATGTGTGCAAATTTAAATAAATATTTTTCCAAAATTAAAGAGTTTGAGAAACTCAAACAGCTCTGACATATTTATATACTGGATAATTAATGATCAACAAAATAATAAACTATGGCAGTCAGGAGATACGGTTTATAAAATGCAATAAACTACAATTTTCTGCAAACAGAAACATTATTTCAACATTGTTAAGTTTTATGTAATGTCCTTATATATATATATATGTCCTTCAATCATAAAAAAAAGACAACAGCAAACACAAGTCATAAATAAACAGATTTTAACAATAGAGTTTCTGTGTATATACATGTATATATATAATGCCAAATTTCATTCATTTAGCCCTATCAGAATGTAACTGCTTGCATTGAAAAATATGCACGTTTTTCCTGTAATATCTGCCACTATTGCCATACTTATTTAACCCTATGTCACTGGTTAAATTATCTTTACAATTAAAACATTTTACAAAAATATTCCAAACTCTGCTTAAAGGTAACAAATTAAATCAGGAAAATATATGCGAATGCATATACTATAAACTACTTTCTCAGGTAATCCTACAAAGTTGATCACTAACAATTTTACACTAAAAGCAGTGTAAGGCATTGGAATGAACAACTACAATTTCTCCCATATGTCTATATGTAAGATCGAGTTATCCAAGCAGAACACCCATGAATTAGCTCCGTCTTGCATCACATGGTTTTGCTGTCATGATGAAATAGACATTTTTTTTTTTTTAATGATGTCACTTCTTATTTGTAACGTTGTAAATGCAGCATACATACGGCGTGAATGTACATTTCATGCTGAATTTCTCAAACTTCAATCGCTTCATACATAAAAAGTGATCAACCCATCGAAAAACCCTTTTATTTTATAGCTTATTATTCTGATCTTTCCAGTGTTGTCCTAGGATTTTTCGTAGCGTAAAAATTTTGCGATGTATTATTTCGCCGCCATTTTCTTACTTATATAAAACAATGCAAAATACAGATAATACGGGAAAAAAATAATCTTTCATACCCATTTGTCGAAGAAAGGGATATTCCACCCTCAGGTGGTTACAAATTGGAGTAAAACCGGTTAACCCTCCTCAAGCCTCAGGAGTTGCACCAATGTGTAACCCCCTTGGGTGGAATATCCCTATCTTCCACTCACGTATATGAAAGATTCTTTTAGGACCCTATGAACACAGCTACACATACATGTGCAAGAATTGGGTGAAGAAACATAATTTTTTATCTTATATGAAAAAATAAGACTCCAAGTATTAGTAACGACTTTGATAATTATCTATAATTTACTGTACTGGAACGGAACCATTTATCGCCAGGTACCAAATAACGCTACCCCATTCCCCCCCCTCCCCCCGGTTTTTACATCGAAATACAGTGTTTTTTACTACGACATCATTTCAGACATTTTACAACGTTACTTGCAGTTTAATTACTCTCAACAAAAATCATATTTTACCATTGATGGTGTTTTCTTGGAAGTGAAAACCAAAAGTAAAAGTCACATGACAGTCATGAAAATTTTTAGTTCATTTTTTAAACCCAATATTTCAGACTTCAACATACTTTCTTTTTGTCACTAGTGATATTATATATAAGAATGCATTGAATAATTGATAAAATTAAAAAACAAACCTACTATTATCAATATTTTTAAACAGATATAGAGCAGAAAAGAGAGTGGCGATCATTGGTCTATGTCCGTGAACTAATTAGGTCATTGATTTTGCCGACCTGTGAAAGCGCTGTATTTATACATTTAGTACCCGAAACAAACAATCAGGGTGTCCTCTGTGAGTACTTTTGGTAACCTATTTCCAGTGTGAACATTATAACTTTAAACCTACTAATTAAAAATATATCAGAAAAAAACGTGCAAAAAAATGGCGATAATTCGTACTGTCCAAGTAATGTGATTAAATTAAAGTTTGTATTATTTCCTCGGTAATTTCCATTGATGTTCATGGTACCCACATTTTTAAAAGCAACTTTTAACAATGTTTAGGATATTTGCAATGTTCAAAACATGGTTACATTTAGCTATATATTGTTTTATAGTTACGCTGGGAGCATGAACTCTACTCACAAGTTAAGCGTTAGTTTGTTGTTTTATTGGGGTTTAATGTCCCTTCACCTCATATATTCGAACCAGTGTCTACTAGTCATCCACATTATTTCACTCTCACATTATATATCATGAGACCGAGCCACCCATGGCCATCCTTCTACTACCCAGAAATGCTAAACGCTTAGCAGGGAGGGAGAAGAAAAACCTAATTTTAACATCTTAGGTTTTGACGTGGCCGGGATTCGAACCACCACCTGACGGAACTCGAGCAAATGTTCTACCTGTCAGCCTCCGTGACTGTCACAAGTTCACCATTAAAATCACAAGAAAACTATGTCATACTTGTGTTCATGTGGAGCACTATGCGTACGAGGAAACCTGAAAAGCCTTATAGAGACATTGATTCAAGGGATGAGCACGGAAGAGATGGCCATGGTCCAGAACCCTGCAATTGCATATTTACCATTTACAAGGAATACCCATTGATTTTTCTCTTTAGTGGAGCTCGTTGCTTGACATGTCTGAGAATCTCCGCTGTTTTGTTTAGACGACCGACGTGAAGGAGGCATAATTCAAGGTAGCGGCGGGAGATTGTTTTGTCTCAATCTCATACACGCTTAGGTAAAACCTACGTAAATCATAAGCGTTACACAGACTAGGATTTAAAAACCAAGATGTCAGCTTCCATGCTGTCAAAACTGCAAACACAATCAACTATTCGCCATCAAATAGATAAGAAGAAAAGGCAAGGAAAGAATGTTCTTCTGGATCCTTATGGAATTTCTTGGTTGGTTTTCTGTTTCAAGTTAAATGTCATTGTTATTTTCTAACAATTTATATCTGCATGTACATGTAAACTGAATCAGATACCACATGAGAAAACTGGAGACTCCTGTTGCATATTGGAATGTGTTTTCCAAATTTGAAGAAAATATTTTGAAAACTGAACAATCTAGACGTTAAAAACAACATTTAATCTGTTACTTAGAGATTCAATGATGACCAGTACACAACTTGGAGCTGCACAAGTGTGGACGGCTTGTAACAACATCGCTCTAGTACACACGTTTAAACGGTCAGTGATCGTGTTTACTTAGCATTAACATGACCTGAGAGTCCATGCATGGTTGTCTCATGTCAGCAACTTTTATCAATACTCTCTCCCTTGATGATAAAATACATCTTTTAACGGCAAATACTCTCTTGACGCTAACTAGCAATACCTGTAGTTCTTCTTCTTTTTCTTCCATTAATGTGCAGGGCTCCTACACGCTTAAGTAAAACCTACGTAAATCTGTAGCATTACTCAGACTAGTTTGCTCCTGTTTTAGGAGCACTCCTCGATCAATACCCAACTTTAATGCCTTGTGTTCCGGTTGGCAATGGTTCAATCCCAGGCCATCTCAAACCTTAGACATCAAAGTTAGCTAATCTTAACGCTTCCTGCTACATGTAAGTGCTCATCATATCTGGGTAGGAAAAGTACTGGTTGGATTGGTGTAATGTGACCAAGTGATGTATCATATTGATGTATCTGCGTTCAGATATTTCTGTGAGACTTCACTATAAAGTCAGTATGATCAGTGCACATTGTCACAAGCAGACACCGTCAAGGCTAGACATGAGTTAATGTTTAAGGGCCCAATGAAACAAAATCGATACCAAATGCCAATTGTCACTCTAATGGATATTCATTTTCCTACTTCAGAAAATGCCTTTTCTGAATAATTATTTTCCTTGAATTTAGACTTATAAATATACCAGTAAGAGACAATGTCAATTACATATTATTTAAAACACAAATCAGTTACATTTAAGTTTGAAATAATTGAATGCCACCAATTGGTGCTCTACTCTAATTATATATATATATATATATAACTTGTCTTTTAAAATAGGATCATACATAAGGTACATTAAAAACTGGGGTGGTTTGAAACTAGAAAAATGTCTAGATCTGTAGTCTTATGACATCAGAGTCTGTGATTGGATTTTTGAATGAACACAGAGTTTCATCAATTCTCACCTTTTTTAGCTTAACTCCCTAAATAAGAGTGATAAAACATTAGCTTGACCTCATACATGTACATTCAGTCCCTGCCATTCCAAGGCATCTCTTTATGTAAAAAATCCATGTACGATCATGAAATATTTAAGTTACTTCACAATAAAACTTTAACCCAGTGCTCTGTACCCTTACATTGGACAGTTGATCTCTGCAAATCACAGCCAGATTCCTCATGCATTTACAAATAACTGATGCAAGTTTGGTGACATTCTATTCTAAATACTTCATATAAATGACATTATTCATGTTTTAAAAACAGATCTTTATTCTATTGATCTCTACGTATTAAATGTTCAGTAGTTTGTGAATGGTGTTTTGTGACATTTTCTGCTTGCTCTTTGAATTCACATTCCATAGTATACTTCATCTTTTTGTGTATATTCTGTGTTGTAAATGATTACTTAAATTTAATATTACAGGCCTCAAGTGGAAAGTGAAGTCGAAAGTGAGGTACTAGCAAAAATCTCGGAGTAAGTGTCGCTATCAAATAGATATATTATTTATTGTCAAAACCACATAATAGTTTGTTATGCTCAATAATTATCAAATGAGATATCAAAGAAATATCTATTTAATGTCATACTGTATACAGAAACTCAGAAATCAAAGTGATCTATTTTCTGTGAGATTTTGTTGTAGCTTCTTTAATTTGTATACACGAGTATTGCAATGGATATTAATATACTGTATGTTATTATAGACACAACCAAAACAAATAATTTTTTTAATGGTTTAATTTTCTTACCATAAAGAGTATTTTTTTAATAACTAGCAAAAGAAAGAGATTTCATATCAATTAGTAAAGTGTTGATAAACTTTGTTAGATATATAGAATTTTATCTTCTAATTTCTCCATATGAAATTAATCTTAGTAATTGTAAACTGCAACAGACCACCAATAGATATAATGTTTTCTATATATAAAGGACTATCAGACCCCTTGAACTGGCAAGAGAGAAGAAAATATTTGGGAAACAGAAGAAGAAAGACCAAACATGTACAGATACTGTGATGCGTGATGAGGATACATCCAATGTTACAACTACACCTGAAGATAAAGCCAGACGCAAACTGATCATGTACGTACATGTAATAAATATAGATTATAAAGTTTAATTGGTTAAATATATGAACACAAACTTGTTTTGCAGCATCAAAGAGAATTGAGTTGTTATAATTAAAACTTTGTATCAGACAATAACCAAGCATAATATGTGTATCCGGTGGGGTAACAATTATCAAAAACTATACATGTACAGTTTGTGTTGAGTAAGAAAATTTTATCATATCTGAATTAAATATTTTTTTTTACATAAGGTTTCATTCAATATAAACTGTGCTAAAATCTTAAATAAATGACCAGTATTCTCCTTTTGATGCATGGCATACGGTGCTAATAATTGACAATGACATCCTATTTGATTTGACAAATTAAAAATGTTTGTAACTGGACATCAACATTGAACATATCACAAAAAGCCACACCACATAGATTTTTAAACAGACTTGATTACATTCAGTTCTTACACATCCAAAGAAGTGTTAGATTCAGGAGTCTTTATACTTAAAGTTTGAGCGAATCCAGTGGCCACATGTAAATAAACTACCTTATGATGTTGCTACCTGTGTCACCAGAGGAAGATTTACTGTGTGTTGAACTTTGACAATTTTTTTTAAATAATGAGCATACCAAGATTGTGAATCTAGAACTCAATCCTACTGTTTTCAAATGATCTTTTTCAAACTTTTCACAGTTATCAGATATATATTGAAGATGTGCACCTATTTTTTTTTGAGAAATTTTGTGAATTTTGTAAAAATTTACCATGTGTTGGTTTTTCCTGTCAATATTGAAATCACATATGTTGTTTGTTAATTGAAAGCCAGGCAAATATTTCTGCCAATTACCTCTTTAAATGTTCGAAATAAAGCATGAGTGGAAATTTCCCGATTTATTGTGCTCCTGACAATGCAGTATATGCCCCCGTTTTGGTCTTGTTTAAGATATCAAACACTAAAACATTTGTTGTCATTGGAGGTGCTCACATGTTTATTTATCTGTTATATATTTCAAATATTTGTGAACGGTATTTATTGTATGTAATATGTTATGTTTTGATTTACTTTTGATAACTAGTCTGTCTTGTTTGTAGGAAACAACTTTTGATTGGTGTAAATGCTGTAACTAGAGGTCTTGAGAAAGGAGAAGTGCGATTGGCTCTTATTTGTAAATCATCACAGCCAATGTTGATAACAAATCATTTGATTGGCTTGTCTGCATCAAGGAATTGTCCAGTTTTGTGTTTACGTGACCTTAGTTGCACTGTGGGCTCTCTACTGAACATTACTTCTGTATTAGCACTAGCTTTCAAGGTATGGAAATATCAAATTTAAATAGCACTTCATTGCTTTGGTTGATTTATATCAAAGAGGTTTGACATATGGCGACTCTGAATGAAGATAATTTTAATCATAAAATAATAAATGTTACCTTTGCTGACCGCTTCAGGGTAAAGTGCTACCTGAGCTGACCAACACTATTAATTTGTTGATGATGATATGTGGAGATTAACGTCTTCAGCGACCGTTCGGCCATTAAAAGACAGGTAACTGGTTATAATAGGCCGGAGGCCTTAATGAGTCAAAAAGTGTGGGTAAACTGGGTCAAAAAAAAGTCGTGGAAGCACATACGATCCAGCAATGACGCAAAAGACATCGGCAACCGGCAGCGTAGGAAGCGAGGAGGCAGCCCAGGCAGGCCCCTAATCTAATCCTTATTCTATAATTATAATTTCGTGGGTCTTGCTCTCACAGACTCGTCCACTCACACACCTTACTACCATTAATTGTTTTAAATCACCGTTCGAAAGTCGTCCGAAATATTGTCTTAACATCTTAATCTAATTCCTTAT
>JAUMGZ010190476.1:0-24197 GCA_032359645.1 Pododesmus macrochisma
TTTAAGTAAGAAAAACGAATTTGTATGGGTTAGATGACACTTGAATGGCCAGAATTTTCGTAAAATATGGGAGTTTCACTTTTCATGGGGGAGATTTGAAAGTATAATGTTGAAAAGATCAATAAAGATTAATGTACTTAAAATTAGAAGCAACTCAAATTTTTTATTAACATTATTTTAATGAAAAAATTTAGTCATCCAGTTTTGTTAATAAGCACAAAAATTACCAAATGAATCTATTAAATAATGGTGATTGCAATATGTTGTTGAAAATAACCAGTATCTCCTTTTGTGCTGTCTAATTCAATGTTTATCTGTCCATAATATTTTGTATGAAAAAATTGTTTTGTTGTTTCAGAATTCTTTTTAAGTCATTGCATGTTAAGTGGTAACTTTGCAATTATATTGCTGAATCTTAACAGCATGTTCATTGAGGGTTAAATGATGAATGTAAAAACATGAATGAATAAAACATAATTTTATAATGATATTTAAATATGAATTCATAAAAATAAATGTGATCAATAAAGACTAAATACCTTTATAATGTATGATTAATGCATGCCTAATAAGGTTATTAGCAAAACATATTTGTTGTTGTGTTAATTATTTCTTTTAATCATCAGGAAAATAATTTTGAAAGACACTCAAATTATAGATTCATTTCATTTTTGAAATCCATAACTTTTGATGACACACTTTATGTGCATTTTAATGAAAAATAGAATTATTGCTACTTGATTTTTTTTAATAAGTATAACCTTAAATTGAACACTTGGGAAACATGCTTTCCATGTGTGATTTTAACTTCCTTTCACTGAAAATGTATAAAAACATTTTTTAACAAATAAATTCATGTTCCATTCCAAATATCTATATCCTACTGAACTTAATCCTTTGATAAAACAACCAGAAAGACAATTTATTTCTTATATTTATATTTCCATGCTTTTCCTATGCGAAAAAATGCATGAAAATGCTCATGTCTTAAACACATGTGAATAGCATGGGAACCATGTGGTTTTCCCATGTTTTAACCACATGGTTGAATTCTGACATGGTAACCATGTGGTTTTCCCATGTTATAACCACATGGTTGAATTCTGACATGGGAACCATGTGTTTCCCATGTGGTAACCACATGGGAATTGCCACACATGGGAACCATGCGTGGCATTTTTGCCTGTGTAGGCCTTGTTAACAGTATCATTCTACTTTAAACCCGATGCACATATTAGCTGGGTTATTGCAGAGACGTTTACTATATGTAATCAAATATACAATACATGTAAATGGAGAGCACAGTAAAGACGAAATATATCTTAATCAGTCAGAATGATATATCACCAAGGTAACCTGAAGCAAAAGTAAAACATAAAAGTAAGTGTAGAAAATGAGGAGCGGTATAAGTGAAGTAGAGCCATCGCTTCTAAACGTATTTTAAGGTCATTAGAGATACGCTTATAGAAGGCATTACGCCCTCCATGCGCATAACTAATTATGTTGACAAACATTCTATAAAGTATGCTATACAATGTTTACAAACTATTAGATGCTTTATTTGATGGAATAACAACACACTTTGCATGGGTATCAGTCAAGTTATCGATTAATGACATATCGTCAAGTTTACACATTTCAAATAGACAAAATTCGGTTAATTGTGTTCTTTTTTATAATTGTCTAAGTGCTTTACGTCATGGTATGGTTGCTAACCATATCCTTCCCCCTTATGGAATAAGTCTTAGATATACAATGTGAGTATTCATTACTTATATGACTTCTAAAACAGTCTTTTTACAACTTTATTTCCGTTTGTGCAATTATGCACATTGCGTTATAAATTTGTTTCGATTTGTATGCGTCTTTGATGAATTTAACCTTTAAAGTAATCGCCGATACTATCTAGTATATTGGTATACTGTGTAGAGGGAGTAGTCTGTGTTTGGACGTCACCAACATCCCGTCCCTTAAAATAGTCCCCTACAGCAAGCAGGATATCAGCAGGTGAAGCTGTTGTAGGAGGGGCCCGTTTTAGTTTTACTAATTCACTGTCGTATACAACCTGCACAGTCCGTCGACCTTTGAAGTAATCACCTAAATGATGCAGAATGCTGTAATCCATTCTCGATTTGGCTTCTATCGGTGGCAGATGGTTAGGTTCTAGGATTTCCTTTTTGACTATTAAGTTGTTGTCATGGGCTTCGTTACCAGGTTCACTTTTGATGACATGAAAACGGTTAGACTCTGTATAGTTACTTAGACCCTTGAAGTAATCTCCAAGTTGATGCAGTATATCTGCAAATGAGGCGACAGAAACCAAACCTTGGTAGTCGGACGGCTGGTGTACTAAATGGTGATGGTGTTTTCCTGAAATATTTTAAGGCAGAAACAATAAAAGCAAATATCAAGATGAGTGAAATCATCAGGAGACATTGACTAACCAACATCAGTCGCATCAACTAAAGAGATATGCTACGTTATATCTGATGCAGGTATCATCATTCCTGAATTAGCATGTGTACATGCATGGAATAACAGAACAATAGTTGTTCGTGATTGCTTTTGTAATCTTAAGATAGATAGCTTGATGTGCACCAATATTTTCACACATAACGATTACATATGAAATGACATTTACAAAGGTATGATTGTTATCATATAAAGCTAATGTTTCTCAAGATTAAAGGTAACAGTCACATTGTGAAAAGTTGTATACCTGCGGTATCCTTTGGTCGATTTCTTGGGGCCATTTTATTACAATGAACATACAACACTAAATGATGTTGTAACACATTCGCCTATTGGTTGCAAACTATCCTTTATCATCATCACAGGTTAGCTTGTGTGATATTTTTGGAACACGAGCTACTGAAGTTTGTGTTAAAACAAACATCATACCGATAGTGCTTTTAAAAAAACCCGAATACGGAATAAATAGTACAATTAGATCATTAAATAGTGTGAAATAAAATAAGCATACCACCATGAATAGGTGCGGCAATGGAGCAATGCAGAAAAATGGTACACACCAATAGTACTATTCTTTTCATGATATCCACGGAAACAATCTGTAAGAACTAAACACGTCGAATGGAATTGATTTAGATCACTTAAATAAATCAGAAATAGAAAGAAAGGGTTAGAGCATTGACTTGTTACTCAGAGAGCAGTACAATTACTAATAACTCTTATAAGAGAAATAGGATAAGGAAGGCATTCAAAAACACCCAAAACCAATTACCAAAATGGCAATACAATCGCCATGATAATATGAGCAACTTTTGGCGTTTTCTTCGCAATAAAAAGTGTTATAATTTTTACTCTAAATCGACAAACAGAGTTTGAGACCAGTAAAAAATTGCAAACCGAAACAAGCTACAAATAGATATAATATATATAAAGAAAAAACATTATCTTTTTAATTCGGCGTTTCTTGTCATTTATAAAAAATAATGGCAAAATGGCATAATGCCTTCTGCATTCTTATTTCAGTTGTATATGTAACTGGTTGAATCCGTTTCTCACTTTCTCCCTTAATGCATTAAACAATGAATAATTTATAATATAAAAATAAGTCATTTATAAGAAACTATCAAAATAAAACAAGCTTGTTTAATATATATTTAATTAGAGCGAATGACAATTGTCGACCAAAAAAATGCCAACAACCACTAAATAAAAAAAGCATCAAATACATCATAAAAATATTCGAGGCAAGACAAATCCTTGAAACTACTACGGTCGTTCATGGTAGGGTGTTGTTCAATTGGTTAATTGTATCCTAACCTTCCAAATAAACTCGCGGGCCGGAGGCTTGAAATAGAATAGCAATTACAATTTGAAAAAACACTGTTTTAACATATAGTCAAGCCTTAATAAACCCACCATGCAGATACGACCGCTAAAATGATCATTTATGGTGTAATGGCATTGATACAAAAATGCAATTTGAAACATGCCTCCCATTAAAACGATATGAATAAAAGTAAAGAGCCAAAACTCCGCGATGGTGATATTCATACCCAGACTAAGCACAATTTGTAAAAAAAAAAAAAAAAAAGGATGAGTGGAAACATCAGAACGAGAAACATTGTAAAACCAACACAAGCAGCTTCAACCAATTCAGCACAAGAATAAAGCGAAACTTATTCACATCACAACAATCCAAAAGACAAGTTATCCATGCGAACCAACTAAGGACGGTCACCTAGCACGAAGCCAGGCAGTGTGGTTAAACCGGTTGATGAGGCCTCAGTCTGCTCACTTCCCACACGAGACACGACGTTTTAAGTATGAACATATATCGTAAAACTAAGGTAAATGCACTTCATAGCGTTGTCAATCATCTCAACAACCAACCGCCCAAATCAAATCAATTGTCTATAAAACAAAATGCTAAACGAGTGAGACATATTTACAAAAGGCAATTGGAAACACGAAAATCGGACGTAGTAGCCCAGCAGCATTCAATCAACATGTTCTGTGTTTAGTTTGATGTTAATTAGTGTTAATTGGTAATTTTCCTCATATTCAGATTACAAAAAATGCAACCTGAATCATGCCTCCGATAAATGTGATATTTATAAGAGGAAGGAATTCATTCTTTGTAAAACTATATCCAGCCCCGAAGAGTTGATCATATTACAAATGTCAAGTGTATCCAAATTGCTAAGAAAAATAGAGCATGTTGGAATAAGAAACTGAACCTTAATTGTCCCTTTTCCTTTTGGATACACCCGTCAAATTCATAAACCAAGATATATTCTGATAGTATCATTTGATCAACATATTCTAAAATATGCAACATTTTTGTATACATTAATGTAAAACGTTTATCCTTTAAAATGTTGATAAGGCAAGAGAGTTCATCTTAATTATCTCAGTAAGATTACACAACTATGTACACCATTATAAATTTAATATAATAAAATTATATTATATTACAAAATATCAAGGATTAGTTACCACCACTGAACGACTTGTGAAGTTAATGTACAAATTGTTTGGTGTGGTTAAACCTGTTAACGGAACACAAGCCGTCGGACGTTACAAGAGAATACATACTTATAATTAAGTCATGACTTAACACGAACACATTACAAAAGCCGACGTAAACATATTATCCTTTAAGCATGTATGATAACGTATAGTGGACAACAATAATGAAACAGAAAGCATGGATGTGATTACATGTATCTCCATTCTGTCTAAGCAAAACTTAAAAGCTAGAGATTGCCATCAATATAAACATAAAATCTAAAAGGGTTAGAGCAACACGCAAAACCAAAATGCGTGAAACACATTCAATAATTCCAACATGTTTAATATAAGCATATTGTTAACTTTTTTCTAGTAA
Source organism: Pododesmus macrochisma (assembly GCA_032359645.1). Taxonomy (NCBI): domain Eukaryota; kingdom Metazoa; phylum Mollusca; class Bivalvia; order Pectinida; family Anomiidae; genus Pododesmus; species Pododesmus macrochisma. Next base: position 5,360 of record JAUMGZ010190476.1, read on the forward strand.
AATCATGAAATAGATAATTATAAGTTGTATAATACGATTATAATAATAGAAAGATAATGCATTAATGTTTTAGAAAATATAATAAATGAACAGATTACCTTGTTTACAATGTATTCTCGTGCCAGTATAGGTAAACTAGAGTAGGTGACTTATTTCCTTTCCTTATCTGTGTGAATTGTACAATATGTATCATGTCTGCGCAACTTATACATACATATTCGTCCGGCAATGACCTCACGGTCGTTCATCTTGTGCTTTTGTTGATTGCAATTGCATATGGTTTCTTATCATGTAATGTACGTTCAGCAAAAAAGGTATATCGGGATTCTTAATATATGCCTTAGTACAGCTGTCAATTCTGATTACTGTAAGTCAAACACAGAAAGATTATTCACAAATCTAAATACTGATAACTTTCTTCTGTAAGCAAATGGCAATAATAAAATAACAAAAGTTTCTTTCTGGTATATTTCTTAATTTTTGTTATCAGTCAAATGTTTTATTTATTTAGAGTTTATCCATTATTAATTTGTTTCAATATATTCTTAAATTATGAACCTTTGTTTATAAAAATAGCCACATGAAACAACTGGATGAGTGGAATAACACGAACGAGAGACATTAACAATCCGACAACAGCCGCTTCAAATAATTCAGCACCAGAATAAAACTAAATGAATCGACGTCACAACAATCCAAAAGACTAATTATCCATGCGGACTGACTTATACAGGTCACCTAGCATGAAACCAGGCGATGTGGTTAAACCAGTTATTGAGGTTTGCCACTTCCCGCATGAGACAGGAGGTTCTGAGTATGGACATACATTTACAAATTTAATAAAAACATTTCATAGCTCTGTCAGTCATCACAACAACCAACAGCCTACATTGTTAGAACCACGATGGTAATGAAACACAAAAATAAGAAGGAAAATTGATTTAAAAGTGATGATCGCAAAGGAAAATCATTAACAAACATCAAAGTGCAATAAAACATTAAAATGAATCACACAAATATACGAAACCAGCTACCGCCGTATCAAACATTACAAAAATGTGAAAATATATATTGTATGCATCCACAACACCTCACAAAACTCACAATACAGGATCGGCCCATGAATGAGTGAATCATGGCCAGGACAAACTGACTGGATTTTAGTCAAATCAATCACGTTAATATAAAACTTCCCTAAATGCAATAGATATATTCGTACATTGCAACACAGAAAGTATGTTTTGCCACACCGAGCTGACAATTAGCTCTAAGTTGAGATGTATACAGCAGTTCGACTTGTTGTCAGTACGGACAGAGATTCAGAACCAAATCTCCTCTGAAAAAGATTGGATCCGTAAGGTTTATTTCAGTTTGTCGGAATACTTCTGCGATTGATAACCTTGGTCATTTAAATTATGAATTTGATTCGTATATAGTGTCCATGTGTACATGAAATCCTTATTCCCTGGCACTTCAATATATCTTTGTATCAGTTAATTAATTTATGAAAAATTCATTTTCTTTTAATTTATGACTCTCTCACTTTTAAATATCATATTTTTCGGAGGCATAATTAAGATTGCATTTTTGTATTACGTCAACGTATACCCTTTTAAATTCAGCTATTATTGGTTTTTCGGGTGTACAATAACATACTCAGAATAGAAACATTTACATCACTGATACCACGGAGTTTTGTATTCAACAAGAAGAAATAGGATATACAGAACAAAGGCTATAATTGAAAAACAAACAATAGCTTCATCAACAAAGTTTGCACAAGAATGAACTAGCAAACTGTGACGGGAATTTTAAAATGACGTTAAACTAACTAAATCGCTCTTGACCCGAAGCCAAGCTTTAAATCAACCGTCATCAACGTCTCACATTTTCAACTTTTCTATTGTTCACAAAGCCAGACCTATACCAACCAAAGGTTTCTAAGATATATATCTGAATGTTCAAAATCGGACGGTCATCAAACAATTGTTGAAATGTTCGCGCGTTGACTCAAATAGTTTGAAATAGTATTATTGGGAAGGGATGCAGACAATTGTGGTAAAATAATCATACAGACATTCATATCAAATTTTGAAATATTCTTAAATAGTACGATAGATAGAAACACGATGTGAACATATGGTATAAGCTATAAATGTCTTGCGGTGCCTATCTGTCTGTATTACAGAATGTTATTGCGTCATAAATTGCGTGATATTAACCACGATTGTGAAGTCAAACAGCACGAACTGACCTATCTATCAAAGAGGTTGCACTGGTTCTCGTGTTTTCGTGTGCAATTTTAGGTCTATAAGATTTCTTTAGAGTTTAATAATTGTAATTTTATTTCTTCTTTTATGTTTGCGTATTCCATTTCTTCCATTCATTTGCTCATTTTTATAGACCTTTGATATCTGTTTTGTTACTTTCAAGAGAAGTGTCAATCACAAAAACGTAGTTTTCTAATTATCTTATACATAAATTAGATTTAGCTAAAATCTTTGAAATAGAATTCACATTAATCAAACAGACTGTGCCTTACAGGCACTGTCTTTGTATTTTACAGATCACCAGACCAGACAAACCTGACACAAATGATATCATAGTTTGTTTTCTCCTTAGATCGGTTGTAGATTATATTTTTCACAAAGGGCCTATAAGGTCGTCAACATGCATGTTCACTTTAATGAGTGTAACACATCTTACAAAAAGAGGGAGCAAACAAAGAAGATATTGAATAAGAAGAAATAGAATTAACAGAACAACTAAATAATAGTTTCAACAAAAAGTCACCACCTCAATAAACTAGCAAACTGAGAAAGGCGTTTAAAAATGAGGTCAAACAAACTAAATGATATAGAGGACCTCATTGTTTACCCAAAGTCAAGCTCTGAATCATTCGTTCATCAACGGACTCGAATTGGGATATAAATTGGTTTTCACATTTATTTCCTTAATAAATCTAAAATATAAGTTGTCTCCCTTTAGTACAGGTTGAATAATAGAATGCCAACTAAACTGAAATGTTAAAAAAGACGGAAGGGTTATAAGCAAATTCTCAATCAACGAGACACATGGAAATAGAAATAAGATATATATAGTGATAACTTTACTTGTTTAGTGCGAGCTCATAAATATAAGACATCCCGAAATCCAACTAACAACCAGATAGACGGAAGATGAGAAACCAATCATCCAGATATATGAAGCTTTCAACTTTTGTCCTTCATTGAGTACCAGTAGTATATCTATGAGTTTTACTGACCCTCTATCGCGAGCACCTGGTTTCGCTTCTAGTTTTTTAATAGTTCGTGATGTTTCCATTTTTAGTTAATAAATGTATATTTGGTTCATTTTTCTGTGTGCGTCCAACGTTTTCTTATTGTTTGCCAATGTTCATGGACTTACGGCCTTAGGATATCGTCTTGGTTTTTCGATTTACTATTTTTGTCTGTACGGGTCAGTCGCAAACCATATAACGAATTTATCGCACTGAGGACCTTTCCCGTCCTTTAGCATTTACCGCGTATTCATCCTATTTTATAATCACAACGTAAACATTGTAATGCGCAAAGTGAAACTAGAACTCATAAAATTCTTGAGACAATGGGAAATAAATAAATTGAAACAAAGTCGTATGTTCGCCAACTCATAGCTTACCAACACATAAAACGGGACACAACTTCAAATTGCATTCGCAATACGAATTTAAACATGTTAAGCGACGACAAAAATTTTGTCGGGCGCCATTTTGCGCCATAAGAAGCGTACTGCTCCTTTACAGTCGCATAGAGGGTCACCACGTGACTTCCTTAGAACCAATCATAACAAAAGAAGCGATAACTATTGTTAGAAGGTGTGCAATAGCAAGGTTTACCCATTACATTAAGCAGGCGGTAAATGCACCTACTACTAAGTACGTACCCATCTTACAATAAGAAGTTTATAGATACTAGTGGGACTTTTATTACATTTTGTAGAAATAGAAGATACGACTGGTTCTTTCAATCATCTTAGGTTTGTAAATATGACTATAATCTGGGAGTTGTCTAGTTGCAGACTTATAGTTGGCCATATTGTGAATCAAGCTTAAATCTAAGACGAGGTCCTCTCACACATATATTTAACGTTTCAGTTTTCATTTGTATTTCTGGCACTATAGTTGTGTGTTCAGTATATGTTTGCTGTCTAGTTTGTTGAAAATGTATAATTGAACATAGTGACGTCATATTTCTAGTTACTCAACCTTTGTTTCTTTGGTATCTTGTTTAGTTTCATTCATTTTCCAGTTATTGAACGAGATGTCTCACACATGGTTGATGTGTGTCTCTTATAATACAAAAATGCAACCTGAATCATGCCTCTGATAAATATGATATTTAGAAGAGGAAGGAACCAAATCTCTGTGTGAATTACCCCTTTGCAACCCCAGATCTTACTCGAAGCTGCTGTCATTAATGGACGCAAGAGCAGAAATAATTTTGAATAGACAAGACTTCAGTAAATCAAAGTTACAGAGCCAATGAGGCAACGGTGACAAAATCATATTCACCTGCGTCACGTTTCAGTTTATGTTTTAGATCGTAATAATTGGCTTGTCTTGTTAGCATTTATCAATCATCCCCAACCCCCTTCTTGTGTTCTGTTGATTATATTTAATAATATCATAATGATATATTTGATGTAGTGGGCGGTCTTGGGTTCACATCCGTAATCGTCTTTTCCCTACAGCTTTAACAAAAATTGCTTTTTTGTTCTTGTTGCTGTTTCTCTTCCTATAATGTCAATTGGTTTTTCTCATTTTGTATTTTGTCACGATATAAGTGAAATTTTTTGAAGGTTATGATGTTTTGGTTCTCTGTAGAACGGGTTACCGTATACCGATTTTACACTGTAACATATCGTCGGCGGTTGACACAAGCATAGTAGCATGAAACCCCCACCTGGTTTTGCATCTAGCTTTTTGATAGAGTACGTGATGTTCCTTTAAAGTATAACAATTATGTTTTGGTTAATTTTTTTACTGCGTGCCTATCCCGTTAACCATTTATTAGCCTATGTAAATGGACATTTGTCTTTTAAATATCGTCTTGGATTTTTGCATTTACCACCTTTCTTGTCTTTTGTAGTAATGCCATTATCATACAAATATCTTACATAACAATTATCTAGATATTTGACACGGTTGTTTCCCATAGGTATGCCAACAATATGTCTTAATCTTGTCGTCAAAACAAGCAAAAAATTCAATGCAATGTCCTATATAAAAAAAAACAACGCATTACATATTTCAACACAGGTCGACACTTTTAGTGACCTATAACTTTTACTTCAAAATAACAATTCATTTCAACACGAGTTATGGTAGCTAAATATGGTTCAACTCCAGTTTGATCAATGATAATAATTTATCCTTGAAGATATCGTGTGGTAAAGTAGATAACAGTTTAGAAACACCTTACATTTTCCCCTTTGAAATAATGATTCAGTGAAATAAATTTGAAAATATTGTATGACTCCGCTATTAAGGAACACCGAGTAAAAATATACTTGACCACATGGTCCTTTATAATTTCTGAATCAGACACGAGGAAGATATAGGTGGGTTACAATTATTGAGTACCCACCATGTATCGGAGCACCGTCTCTTGGTGTCTGCTTCAGTAAAACAAATTTTCTATTCTAGCCTTCTTTTCTACATCATACACAAGGAAGATTGAGGTCGTTGCAATTATCAAGCTACCACCATGTCTTGAAGCATCGTTCCTTGCAATTGGTGCAAGAGGCGGTTAAGCCATCACTGTATTATGTATTTTTAAGTTTCTCTATAACATCATACCTTAGTGTTATGGTGTACTGATATTGTAAGCAATCGCTCATACTATTCTGCCATTGTTTTTGTTAAAATTATGATGTTTCTTTGAATCATGCATGGCGTATGTCGATGCCCAAGTGGGCCCTTGATGTATGAATAAAGATATCTTATCTTACTTTCAAGTGCAGTTGAGAGGTGCTTCAACATATCAAAAGTAGAGTAATCACTTGTTTGCAATACAACGGAATTTGTATTTTTTGTTTTATTTCAGAAATAAGCACATGGTATGATCATCGTATTTCTGAATGTGAACGGGTTCGCAGTTTTGTCCGTTTACAAAATGATTTTCAAACAAAAGTGACATCATAAAATCCTGAATGTATACGGTCGTTCATACTTTAGTCGTTTAATTCTGTATTAGTAGAACAAAAAGAAATAGGATCAGCAGGACAAACGTTATTGACAAACAAACAATAGCTCCATCAAAAGTCACCACCAGAATGAACCAGCAAAATGAGACGGGCATTCACAATGATTCCTTTCATGCTGTTTTTTGTTTGGGCATTAAAATGTAAGTCAAACCAACCAAATAGGCGAGAGGACACCGCCCTTGACCCAAAGTCGATCTCCAAATCAACCGCCATCAACGGACTCCAAGGGGGAAATGAATTTAGAATAGACAAAACCTCGATAAATCAAAGCTCTAAAGCTAAAGGGGAAGTGGGGACTACGATGGTAATGAAGGACAAAAACCACACCCCAACAATATTATCAATAATCTTGTAAACATTTTAGATATGCGATCAGTCAAAATAAAAGAATGTTTTAACGTATTCCTCTGGACAAGGGTTTCGAACAAACCAGTCCTCATCAGCAAAGGTGACGTTATACCATATATAGAATTCAATATTATCAAAACACAGACGACTTGAATGACTTGCTTACAATAAAAAAGAACCGAAAGGTCAAATAGACAAGTACACAAATTTTGAATACAGGTAAATGTAAAAGTGTATCCTCTACGGTCCATGTAGAATCTATTTGAAATTAGGATAGATTCGCCCGTTTCTGTGTGAAGTTTTCTTCTCGTACATTCCCTGGTGTGTTTTTGTCTATTATAAACCACTCGGGCTTTTCCGACAAGTCGGAAAGGCCCTAGCGGTTTTCCGATTGGATTTTCGTATGTTTAAATTGTTTGCAGTGTTCGAACAAATAACAACAAAATTACGGCCTATTTTTTGTAATCTGAACGTTAACACACAACACTCATTTCAGATGAAAGCATTGAAAAAAAGAAAACGTATGTAGTGTTAAATATTAACATATTTTTTTATTTTAAAAATAAAATGGATTGGAGTATTAGACATTAATAGCACATTCAACAATCTAATTATACAATAATGGAATTCAAAAGCATCATAGCACCTAATACATGTATAAGTAATAATTTCAATCTATAATATTTGATATGTCTCACTAAAACATTCATTTAATATGCTCTCTCTCTCTCTCTCTCTCTCTCTCTCTCTCTCTCTGTACAAAAAATGTACATATTCATTAAATAATATTTAACAAAAATTGCAAGGAACCACACGCACACTTGCACACCCACGATTAAAAGGGTACTATAAAAATATATGGCAAATAAATACTTGTTGATTCTTGTTCGAGGAATAGCATCATGGTAACGTTTAATATAACAATTGAATATGTATTTATCACACATGTGTATATACCATTAATATATATTCATATTTTTGTATGTTCAAGTACTTGAATGTTTGAACGACTGGTCAATAAAATAATATATTGAATCGACGAGGGAAGTTACTGTCTCGAGTGAGAGAATGGACAATAGGTGGAAGAATGGGTACATGTGTCAACAAGATCAGACGAATGTAGAAATGTGAGCAACTAGCTTAAGCTAGAGGCATAGAAAAAAGGAATGACGGATTAAAAGCGGTACCTGTTTGTACAAATGTCACTTATTACTTATTATTGTTCGGTTGGCTACTCTTCGTGCAAACTGGATTAATAAAAAAAATAATATCAAAATACAATCAAGATAAAATGTTAGAGAGTTTATTGGACAATTGATTTTAGTTTTAGTTATTCAGATGATTTACAACGCCATGGAGTGTATTTATGTGGAGAGTTTTTATATGTATGTCTATACTTTAGACTTATAGTCTCATGTGGGAAGGTTGAGGCCTCATTAACCAGTTTAACCACATCACCTAGTTTCATGCTTGGTGACAGTCTTAAGTCGGTCCATTTGGATAACTAGTCTTGAGGATTGTTGGGATGTCAATTAAGTTCCTTACATTACGGTGATTAATTGTTTGATGCAGCTATTGTTTGTATGTCCATGTCTCTCGTTATGTTAATGCCACTCATACTGTTCTGTATGCGCTTCAGCCATTTTAAATGCTAGTTTTTTTATTTTGCGCGTTTAGACTAACCATGCATGTACTGTTTCCAGTATTAAACACAGATCTTCTTATTTTCAGATCCAAGCAAGACTACGATTACGTATTTTAACATGGATAAAAAACATACACTATTCTTCATTAAAAAACTTCTTCATTAACAAACATTAAATCATGTACGCTCTCTCTTTCTCTCGCTCTCTCTCTCTCCCTCTCTCTCTCCCTCTCTCTCTTTCCCCCCTTTCTCTCTCTCTCTCTCTCTCTCTCTCTCATCACACATTCAATCCTATTGAAATGCACAGATCTATCATAAAGTAAATGTCCTTAATAGGTAGTACATAACAAACAAAACGCTGAACGGCAACACGTTGAAAAAAGAACCAGCTGAAAAACAATAATGATAATAACAATATATTACAGGCTATGTACTATGTTAATGTGTTATATGATAACAATAATATTACAAACCACGTATAACGTGTCATTAACGTTACTTCATATTGATATGTATTTGAATATTTTTTAAAATATGTATATGTTATATGTAAAAAGCTTGAACATAAACAAAAAAAACAAAACAAAAACAAAACAAAAAAAATTAACATATGCATAAGAATGCTTATGTTGTAATTGTGAATTATTGAGAAAAGTTTTTAAACAATATTTGCTTAACATCAGAAAAGTAACGCTTGTTCAAGCAATTTGCTAAGTGTGTACCTGTTTCAGCAGTCATTTCATATCGTATGCAATATCGATGTTACAATATTGATGCGTTGTAGATTTCAAAGTTAAATACAGAATTGAGTTGAAAATTGCATGCATTCGTCGAACTAGACCGTCAACATCACTTCTCCAGTTAGGTCCTAGTTTTCTGTGTGTCTATTACCTCATTTTCATCGTATACTTATTTCTATGGTAATAGTGCATTATTTTGCCAAAATAGCTTTCAGAGCAGTTTATATATTTAGCGTTACACCTGCATACGTACCAGTTTCGTTTGTGTGTTCACCGTTATGTGTATAATATTGATTACTTACCTTTCTAGTTAGTGTATTCACAGTTAACGTGTGTACCAGTTTCGTTTGTGTATTCACCGTTAGGTGTATATTAATATTTGATTACTTACCTTTTTAGTTAGTGTATTCACAGTTAACGTGTTACACCTGCTTATTTCCTGTTCTGTATGTGTCACACCTGCTTTTTATACCTGTTCTTTATTTGTCACACCTGCTTATTAACCTGTTTTGTATTCGTATATATCGTTAGTTTTGTCTCACCTGCCGACTTCCATGCGTTGTTTGTGTATTCACAGTTAATGTTGTCACACCTGAAGACTTTCCGGCTTTGTTACGGTTAGTTTTGTCACACCTGAAGACTTACCTGCTCTGTTTGTGTATCTACAATTAGTTTTGTCACACCTGAAGACTTACCTGCTCTGTTTGTTTATCTACAGTTAGTTTTGTCACACATGAAGACTTACCTGCTCTGTTTGTGTATCTACAGTTAGTTTTGTCGCACCTGAAGACTTACCTGCTCTGTTTGTGTATCTACAGTTAGTTTTGTCACACCTGAAGACTTTCCTGTTCTGTTTGTTTATCTACAGTTAGTTTTGTCACACCTGAAGACCTACCTGCATTGTTTGTGTATCTACAATTAACTTCATCACTTCCATCATGGCAATGTAGTTTCCTATCACATCTTTCTGTTTTGTTAACACACTGCAGCGTACTGTCGCACATAAAAATCGCGTTGTCGTCCACACATAGTTTCAAGCTAAAATATGCTGGAATGGCTGCAAAAAATCATAAGATTAATATATAAAAAAATATCTGATTTCCCTTCTTTGTGAAGTCAGCATTTGTCGTGTAACAGACCATTTCTTATAAAGGTGGCTAATGTAAGAAAATATGATTTGGTTGATTAAATGATACACATTGACTCTCAATATTTCTAATTGTGCGGTTAATTCCTGAATTTTCAAATGCTGTAATTAGCATAGTACAAGTGTAACGGGACGTTTTAATTCTTCTATTGTTTGTCAATTTTTCTTTTGATTGATGAAAATTTACTACAGTATTTTTTTTTAAGTGCTCCTTTGTTCTCTGCTTTGTCTACGCTGGTGTGCATGTACTTACAAGGACACTTCTCTCTTTCACATGCTTGCGTTTCCTTCTTTTCTCCAGTACAGTCCATTCCTCCGTGTGCTGGGGTAGGATTTGTACATTGTCGCGTTCGCTCCTGTTCGCCTGGTCCACATCTCTTGGAACAGTATGTCCACGGCTGCCACATTGTCCAATTACCATGAACTGCAAATGAGTAGTTGTACATGAAAGTATAGTATAAGCAGTGATGTAAAGGTACATACATCATATTAACTGCAAACCCACATTGAGCAAGCCAAGTTTCGCTAAGTTACGTTTCATACATTGGCTAGAGAAGTATCTGCGGGAAACGTAATTCATATCGGTCTCGACATTGGACAGTTAGTTAAACAATATCTTATTTTCCGTAAAATATGCATGATATAATTGTACACTATAAGAATATAGAGGATAGGGAAACAAGTGACACATCACTTCTATTAATCTTTTTCCTCAAATTGGACAGTGTTACGGATCGTGGAGTTACTCACACGTTCTATTTACTTTTTAAAGCTATCCAAGTTTGGGACGTACACAACAAAGCTAACATTTCCCGACGGAATTGAGAAAAATAAATATGCCTCGTTGTAGTTATCCATGCACAAAATGACGGTTATTTGTCGTTCAGATGTCCATTATTGACGCTTTTTTGCGTTTGCCTGAATTGTACAGTTAAGTCAATAATATCTTGGCTCTGTCTCATACAAATCAGACCGAATGATGTCCGGACATAACGAGTATGTTTTGCTTTTCCATTCCGTCAGAATACTTCAGAATATTAGCTTTAGACCACACCAAATTAATTTCTTGTTCTTTGGATTTTTTAAGGAAACTTTTGGGGCGAGCGAACGATAGTTTTATTTTTTTTTAAATATTTTTTTTACAAAAACTACGTGCGGGAAATCCGACGAACAAGAGATTCATTTGGTGTGGCCTTATCTACTCACCAGGCCAGACTTTTTCTGAACTGCACGTAACAATTCACTAGGGAAGACTTTTGATAAACTGCTTCTTACCAGGACAGACTTTTGGTGGACTTCACGCATCTACTTACCAAGACAGACTTTTGGTGAACTTCACGCATCTACTTACCAAGACAGACTTTTAATAAACTGCACATGTATACTTACTACTCTGTGTCGAAGTATCAGTTCATCAATATATTGGGGTTTAAACTTTTACTTCTTGATGGATCATTTCCAAACATTTATTATATAGATTAACTTACCAAGTACAAACTTTCCACCAATGTTTTCTCTTTAAAACTATAGAAAAACACTGTCCAAAATACCTGGAAATGGCTTTACAACTATCAAGGATGTTTTAGTATCGGATATATAGGCAAAATCTAAATGGGATAACGAATTATGCTGAAAATTGATTGAAAGTTTGAACTCGGTGCGTTAATCACTGAAAATTATAAAGTTTGGAAACGATCGATCAAGGGGTAAAAGGTAAAACCCCAATATATTGATAAATAATACTTCGACAAGGAGTATAGGTCAGACTTTTGGTGAACTGAACGTGTCTTCTCATTAGGCACACTTGAAATAAACTACACGTGTATTATAACAAGGACAGACTTATGGTGAACTGCACGTGAAATAAACTGCATGTGTATACTAACTAGGACAGGCTTATGAAGAACTGCACGTGTATACTTACCAGGAAAAAACTTGAAATAAACTGCGCGTGCATACTAACTAAGATAGACTTATGGTGAACTGCACATGTTTACTTACCAGGACAGACTTTTGGAGAACTGCACGTGGCATATTCAGTTATGGTTTTGTTGGATTTACTTCCATCCAGGTTCAGACGATGTGATTGTCTTTGTCTAGATCCAAATCCACATGTCGTTGAGCACTTAGTCCATGGTGTGAATTCTGACCACTCCACGCCAGCCACAAAGCACACACCTTGAACAGAAAACTACTGTTAGACTCATAACAATAAACAAAGTTAGATTTTAAATGATATTTTTACAGATACTTTGTTTGATAATCATATGCAAACTACTCTAATTAAAAATCACACGTATTTGGTGGTTTTGGTAGACGATGATGTTTAATTTCACATAAGGAAAATAAAACAATATTTTAAAAAAGAATGTGAAGTATATACACAAATTATATAATCAATTTTAAGAATAACTTTAAAAGCTTTACTAATTTCCAATAAAATATTTACAGTGAAAAAAGGTTACTTACAAATCAGAAAACAGAAGTAACTGGTCCTCAGGTGCGGCGTCATTCCCTAAACCAGCGTCGTTCACCTGTGAAAATAAACAGATATACATGTACGTAAACAATATACTCCTTGTGTACACGGATATCGTGTATGTACTCGCTGATTGTGTGCATTTATGACGTTGTTGTGTCTTTTGTATGTAACGTAAATTTAAATAAAAAGTATACACACATTTTATTCATTTCTGCATGCAAGTTTAGCAGGCACCCACAGGTGCACTGTATACAATGGTCAAGATTAGGTGGTATCCACTAAATAAAGTATACTGTATACCAATGTGTCAACCATCAAAAAGATGAGTTGTATCCCACATATGTACTACATATACTAGGCCAACATAAAACTTATGTTTGTTTTGCGTAACCCTGCCGACTCTGAAAAATCGGTCAGATCCTCAAATATTTTGCCAATTTGAGAAAAAAAATTATCAATTTATTTATCAAGCTGTTATTATTGTTGGCATTTTATTCAGGAAGATAAATGTTTGTTATAAAAGAAAGACATTTACGTACATACGTTATAATTGTATGATTCAGATTTGCTTTATTTTGTTCACAAACATGCATTTAACATACAACATTTTGAATAATAATAAATAAAAACGTCTCCCCACCTCCCGTCCCTGTCCCAAGGTCTAGGGTCGGGTTACACACAAAAAAGATATTTTTAACTCTGGTCCTACTGTCAAGATCACAAACAACCAACCATCCGTGGTGTGTACAAAAGCATTGCATTGTGGGAACCATCAACATACCATGGACGCCGCTGACGAATGTATCATAATATTTCAATTGTAAAAAAACAAACTTCAGTTTGTGTGACCAGTTATAGCTTGTATACTTTATACTCTGTATATTATGTAAGGAGTAAACATGACCTTAATATAAATGATTTACTACCCAACATCTTATTATGGGAGATGATGAGTGAATTATGATTCACATTATTTCGTAACTCGTCACAAAGTTACTAACAATCGTGAGTCATGAGTTTGAAATTATCAAACAGTGAATCAACTTAAATCATTTCTTAATTTCTTAGTCGTTTAGTTTTATTCATCCTTTAATTTGTAGTTGGAGGGATACTGCGATACTCGTACAATACTTTTTTCCTTATAATAAATAGTATGTTAAATGTACGTTAAATCCAATTCTCTCTCTCTCTCTCTCTCTCTCTCTCTCTCTCTCTCTATCTCTCTCTCTCTCTGCTACAAATCCGATACATTGTAGATGTATTTGTCCGTTCATGTATTTATTTTTCGTTGGTTATGGATTCTCCTTTCCCGTATTTTTCAAAATAAAGAACTGAACTTCTTTCCCTCTGAAAATGTCTTCCAATAGTTAAAACAATGCTGAAAAGTGAACTTAAAACTTTTCTCATGCAGTCTACCCCGTAAATACTCAGTGGACATAACTCGTGCCTATACCGGTCATCTGGTCAGCAGGCTATATATAGTAATGTGGTCACTTTAATCTGATTCTACACCTATATGATGACCATGGGGCTTTCGTTTGAATGTACACTCGTGAGATAATATCAATTCTGTATATATATATTATTGTTGATACTATTCATGTGTCAATATTAAAACCATCCATGTTACGTAATAAAGAATTTCAGTAGTCTCATTGTAACGTGTAAAGAAAATAGTTATATAGAAATTCAGAAATCTTACCTGAATTGTTCATGTTATTTAAAATCTACAAAGTCGAGTGAATAGAAGTGCAATCGGATTTAAATACAAACCTTCAAATGAAGTGTAGCGATCATTAAAGATATGTATTCTAATCAGATTATACAGCAGTGTTTGATATGAATAAGTCAAGTAACGTACTTAATCATTAAGTGCATTTCACAGCACATGCATACTGGAAGATTTCGTCACCTAAACTATAAGTACGTACAGTATCCTGAATATGACAGGTATGCCAAATAGGGATGGACATGAACGGTGAATTAAAAACCTGGTTTTGAACCGTCAAATCAAAAACATGAAATATTAATACACTTAGTTAAAAGTATCATGTTGAAAATGTATAAGTACAAAAACATATGTAGGGAAAAGACCTCGTAATAAGGCTTAACAATACCTGTTTAAGGTTCCCTCCCTACCCTAACTTTTACCACGATCCTAAATTTGTTATTGCCCTACACAAAACAAACTATACCAAACGACTTTTTTTGTTGGTTGTTCTCATAAATAACAGGTACAAGCTAGATAATTTAAAAAAAAATCACTTCGATTTTATTTTTTTATTATTTTTTTTTTTTTTTTGCTTATGTAACCCGAAACAGACATGCATTTTTGTCTTGTCCTGACATGATTAATGTAAGATGTTATTTTAGTAGGTAAATATTACAAAAAAAAAAAATCTAGTAATAACATAGTTAATAGATTAAGATAGTATTTAGTAAGTATATCTTAAATGATTAATATAAAAATGAAACCGTGTACTACATGTATTTTATATATGTACTGTCCGTATTTTCTAGGCCACGTGTAGATTGTGCTTGACGTTATCTATATACACTTGTATGTGTCCATTCAATCTTAGTGAAAACACGGTGGTAAAAATAAACATGTTAACACCGTGACACTATCCACCTTCATGATTCATAACAAGAATGTATTTACGTCATATGCTACCGGTGTGTGTATTACACGTACAGCAACTATAGAGACCGATTATTACATGTATTAGACAAAACAATAAAAACACTTTCATTTTAAAACTGAGACTTCTTACAACACGTACAAGCGTATAGACAAACGTACTGTATATATGTATTTAGTATATAAAGATTAAAGAGACGTACTTACAGTGAACTTAAACTAGTCTATTTATAACTGGTGGTTGTTATCTGTAATAAGTAGCTTCTCGTGGCAAGCGTCTTAATTATGCCTGTAGACTGGTTCCTTTGAAACGTCCAATGTGTATTCTGACAACAATGTACCACTTTCTCTTTATATAACTATAATAACACTCTTCCTTCATTAATGATGTGTATTTCTCAATACAAGTAACGTCATGTCAGTTTCGTTGACTCGCGTCGCCCCCTCGTATTTGACCTTGTTGTTTTTTGGCAGCTGTGTCTGGTATGCAAATTACGGGGGTCGTGTGTTCGCTGTTAAAATTTAAAGTTTATTCAAAGTCAACAACCGTGACATTATCATCAAGAAACAGTGTTGCTTCAGGACGATCCTGTACAACTACCTTTGATCATCTTTTTCTCTTTTAAAAGAAATTTAAGAAGTGCAAGATCAATGTGGAAAAGTCACCTACCGCCAGCATTAATTGCTGCATCTTCTAGCAAAACAAACTTGTGTTATAGATTTGTCAAGTTTGTAAGTCCAAATGACCGTGGGACGGTCATCCCGACACTGTAATGATACAGGGTGTGGTTAATAATATATTTACCTACCTTCCATTTTGATATACGCTTTAGCGGCATAAGTTCATAGCAGTTGAAATAAAAGTACACTAAATCAATTGAATGGAGGTGACATTAATAGGAGTATGTATAACATAATCTTTCTATGTCGTATACAAATATAAAGAGACATCTATGATATATATGATAGAACATATTTATTTATGAAATGTCATGTAATCAGGCAACTTTCAAAAAAATATTTGTTTGGCAAATTCCTAATTACCGATCAGTATGAGTCTACTCATTGTGGTAATAACCTTATAACTAACAGGTTTTTGTTTATATCGGGGCCTACATTGGAATCGGTGTTACACCGCGGAGAGAGAAATATTCTATTAACAAAAACAAAAACGTTTCAGGAAGGTTTCACTTGCACATGGTGGTCAATTTCTCATCAAATCACCCACAGGCACCTGTTTCAACCAATAACCCCTGCCGGGGAGTTGTCAACAATAGAGGGTTATTGCATTCTAGTTAGCATTATATGCCTTCTTTATTAGTAATTGAACTTTAATGTGATCATTAATATTTACACCATGTTCTGTTCTTTTTCAGATGACCGTGGTCATTGTTCAACATAAAGAATTGACATTTGTTCTATTTTATGACCACGGTCTGAGTTGACCGACTGCCAAAGTGGCTACCATCTGCTGACAATAAAATGCCTGCCGTACATTGTCCCATACGTGGCTGTGAGTACGTAACTACACGACCTTGATGCAGCAATTTGTCGCTGAACTCATCACCTCTCATAGAGTAACACATGCTCCGGGACCCATCACTACTGCCAAAGTTGAAAAAGTGAAGAGGCCTGTGATATCAGTAGCAGGCACAAGTGAGGAATGGGCGTACTTCACATCAAGATGGTCTGAATATGTGGACACCACCAACAGTACTAAAAAACTGACAAAAAGGTGCTAGCTGCCATACAAAATACTTGTCGTTCGTGAGGAAAACACTATGGTGGCCAGAGTCATACTGCACAACATGCGTCAATATCGCGATCAACATGTGCGTAGATTCTGTAACCGCTCACTTGGACAAGCAGGTGTGTGCAAATTCATAATAAAGTGCCCGAACTGTGACACTGATGTAAATTACACGGACCCAATTGTTCAAGGTGCACTTGTACTGGGCATTGGCGATTCCGATATCCAACTTGACCTCCTTGGCGATAAGAATCATAACATAACATTTATTAACTCTCACACAGTACAAGCAGCTAGAAGTTCTTACAAAAAGGCAAAAAACGAACAACTCTAAAAAACAAAACCGAGCCATGTTCATATTGCGGTTCGACAGGTCACGGCAATACTGCACCTGCCCGTCTTCGCAAGAAGGAATTGTCCGGCAAATGATCATAAGTGTTTAACCTGCAACCGCGACCATCATTTCGAGAGTGTCTGTAGGAGAAAACACAACACAAAAGCCCTCGTAGCATCAACGATTGTGAAGGCGCTGTTTTCGACGCTCTATGTACAATTACAAACACTGAGCATCATCACGCTAGGAGCGCACTAGCTATTGACCATCATTCATATGACCATCCCTCTGATACATGGACCTTTTTTAACCTTACCATTATGATATTGTCCGATGATTGTAGGGCCCTCGGCTTCGCCATTATCTCTCAAACCAAGACTGTTGTCCTTCCTGTCATGGCGGACCAGGGTGCCAAAACTGCCTTGCGGGTATCAACGTCATTCACCGCCTCGGTCTAAAACAGACTTCCCTCATCCCTGTCAATATGAATATGCACACCGCCCATCGCAAAGGTATCACAATCTTCGGCGCCACGATCCTTCGTATAGCTGGCAAAGACATACAAGATCGGCTTGTTAAAACCCGACAAATGACTTACGTGACCGACAATTCAGAAAAGCACTTCATCAGCAGTGAGGCATGTATTGCTGTCGGCATTATCTCGAACAGCTTTCCTTCTGTGGGTGAGACTAACGAAGTGCAAACCGTAATTGCAGCCACTTTGCAGACCGACATTGGCTGCACTGTATCCCTCAAAATGTCAGCAAACAGATGGCGATCTGTGAATGCCCGAAACGTCAGCTTCCACATAAGCCATTCAAAAGCTGCCTTTTATGTCATCCGAATCCAATCGCATTAAACTCCATGAATTCCTGATTGACCACTACAGATCTAGCACGTTTAACACCTGCAGTCATCAACCATTACCGTTGATGACTGGCCCACCCATATGGTTAATGGTGGACCCCAGTGTCAAACCAGTTGTTCGTCACACACTTGTACTTGTTCCTCTTTACTGGCAAGAAGAAGTCAAGGCTGGACTCGACCAAGATGATCGACTGGGTTTAATGGAACCAGTCCCCATCGGAAAACCCGTCATTCGGTGCCACAGTATGGTTGTGTGTGCTAAGAAACACGGTAAACCACGCCGCATTGTTGATTGTTTTCAATGCACACGCAACTCGAGAAACGCATCATACACCTTCACTATTTCACCAAGCAAGGTTAGTGTCAAAGGGCACGAAGAAAACAGTTCATGATGCTTTGAATGGAAACCATAGTGTGCTGATTCATAGATATGATCGACATCTAACTACTTTTATTACTCCTTGGGGAAGATATCGCTACAAGACTGCCTCTCAATCTCATCTGCTGACGGCTACACAAGACGGTATGATGAAATCGTAGCTGATATACCAAACAAGACTAAATGTGTCAATAACGTTCTTCTCTGTGCTGGTTCGCTTGAGGAAAGTTTCTTTCAAGCTGTTAAGTGGCTTGATATC